>CABHPH010110176.1:0-28814 GCA_902168325.1 Peromyscus nudipes | reverse complement strand
AATATTCTCTAGATGCCTGTTACAGCCTTTTGGTCTGTGGTACGGTTCAATTATGTGGTTTCCTTATTGACTTTTCTGCCCAAGAGATCTATCTCCTGATGACATTAGTGTATTGAAGCCACCTATGATTGTTGTATCTTGGATTATTTGTCCCCTTAGGTCCAATAATATTCACTTTATGAAACTTTATGAACATTGGGTGTCCCAATGTTCAAGGAACAATATTTGTTTTAATCTTTGTGAAGGATTTCTCCATTTATCAGTATGTAGTAATGTTCTTTCTCTCTTCTGGCTGAGTTTTCCCTGGATTCTATTTTTGCAAACTTGAGTACAGCTGCTTCTGCTGATTCTGGGCTCATGATTGCATTGCATATAATTTCCCATCCTTTCACATTCAGTCTTTGTGATCTTTGCCAGTGAGAATGAAATCCACCCCACATTCCCTCCCCTCTACTTCCTCTCCCATCCCCCCACCTCTTTTCCTCTCAACTTTACGTGCTTTTTTAATACCCACTGAATCTATTCAAGGCTACCTGTGTGTACACGGGTGTAGGACAATCACTACAGCATTAACAGTCCCTCAGAGCCTGCATCACTGAAGAAAATTGACTCTCCTTCCCCCAACAGCAATCAACTGCCAGTAGTTCCTGAGATAGGATGAAACTTCATGAGCCCCTCCCCATCTATGCTGGGATTTCATGCAGATCTTGTGTGACTGACTTTTCCTGGGGAGATGCAACACATATGTCTACTTACTTGAGAAAGGGAGCCCGTAACAGACCTAAGTCCAACTTGATGAACCCGTGAATTTTATTGGGATTACTTACAGGTATATGGGAGAGTGGTTACTTACAGGAACAGAAATTACTCAAAGACAGTTTCATCAAAGCCCATTCCAGCATGAGTGGCAGCTCACAAAAGCTGGAAGCATGGGGCACACTGTACAGCCTGCAAGCAGCTCAACAGGCTGGAGAATGTCCTTTCCAGGTAGCACAGTTAGTTTGAACCTCTTCCAGGTAGATTGGCTGGTTTCTCTTTCTTCTAGGCAGTTCAGTTGGTCTCTGCTGCTTTTGGGTTACTCTGCTGGTCTAGACTTCTAGGCTGTCTGGCTTGTCCAAGTCTTCTTTGCAATTTGGTTTTTCTGAATCTCTTGGCAGTGTTTTCTTTTTATATACCCTTGGGGAGGGAGGGACCTAGTAAATCTGGTCAGTTTCAGGGACTTCTTGAAGCTATTTTGAGTTGTTTATTTCCTGTCTTAATGAGCTTGATTGCAGGATGGAATGTTTCAATCTGGGAAGAAGCTGCTACCAACAGCCCCTTCCCCAACCATGCTATATTTTTGGCTGGCCTGATCTTGTGCAGGTCTTGTGCATACAGTCCCAGGCACTATGAGTTCATATATGAAACTGCGCTGTCATGGCCAGCAAATACTGTCCCCCGACAGACGTCTACTCCCTCTAGATCTTACAATGTTTTCTGACTCCTCTTCCTACATGATCCCTGAGACTTGGAATGTGGTATAGATGTCCCAGTCTCTTGTTCTCTGAACATCAATAATGAGTCTCTTCATTAATTGCCATTATATATATATATATGATGGCACCTGCCCCCACCCTTTGGGCAGGCTGCTCTCCCTTCTCTTGGAGACAGCCTGGTAATTTATACCCTAAATAAAGCTTTGCCTTTTGGCCTTAGTTCTGCTTTCATGGTCTCCATGGTCTCAATCTCTTGTTAAGTTTCACACTATGGATGTAAACATTCACAAATAAAATAAAATAAAGCATGATTAACAGAAGCCAGAGATAGAAGACCCTGGGTAGTTGTGTTCACATCAGCTGCCAGAGTTAGCAGAACTGAAACATAAGGCAGAAGTAGTTACCTAGTAGTGACTGACAAAGGCTTAACTGAGAAAGGGCATGCAGGATGCCTCTGTAGTGAAGGAAGTTGTGTGTGAGTTCCACCATATACAAATTTGTCAATACTCAATTCCAAGGCAATATTAATCTTCAATGTTAATATTATGGCTGTTTCAAATGTCAGCTTGTCACAAATTAGAATCATCTGAGTAGAGAGAGTCACCTCAAGAACTGTCCTGATAGCCTTGATTGACATAGGAAGGCCCGCTCCTATTTTGGGTGCCGCATTCTGGCAGCAGCCCCGATCAAAAGGGTGGGGCAGAAGAAGATCATCTTGCCATTCACTTGCTTGATCTTCCCTCTTACCACAAGTTGGTTTGTTCTGTTGCTGCTACTGCTGGTTCCTTCACTGACGGCAAAACCAGTGTGTCCAAGCTGTCATCATGGCGTAGGAACCAGCAGCTCTCCAGGAACCTTTTGGGCTTCCAGAACCAAACTGGGACTACTAAGTTCTGTTCATCTATAAAACCTTGACTAAAGTTGTCAACTTAACCTAGAAGACATTCCTCCAAGTGTGTTTTTGTAGGTCTTTCCAAGATTTAACTGAGAAGGGAAGACCCATTCTGAATGTAGGTGGGACCATCCCAAGGGCTCTGGATACATACTGAATCAAAAGGTTGAGCTTCCTTGCCCATGCCATGGTCCAAGCTATTCTTGCCATCATGACTCCCTTCCATAATAGATTACATTCCTCTGAACTGAGCCAGAAGAGACCCTTCCCTCCTTAAGTTTTGTTTTGTCAGACATTTGGTCACAGAGACAAGAAAAGTAGTCTAATATAACCTTAAAGAATGACTTTGGACACATAGGCCCACCTGGCGCCATGCAGCCTGGGTGGGCGGAAGCCAGCCACAAGCCAGGCAGGCACTGCTATGATGAACAGGCATGTGGTGGAGAAATGGGAGAGAAGGAGAGGTGGAGTGCTTCGTGCACTGTGAAGAGATGCGGAACTGAAGACGCATAGGCAGTGAGGAACAGTTTGATAAGGGTAGCCTATGCTGCCACCTGGGACCATGTGATGTCCAGTCCTGTGCTGCCACCAAGGGCCATGTCTGGGTCGATGGCGCTACTGCAGCCAAGGTCTGTGTTGATGTTCATGGACCATGTTACCACTGGGGGCCATACACATGCCAATGGACTGGGCCACTGCCTGAGGTCTGAGGGACATGCTGCTGCTGGGGCCATACTGAACTGCATGACCTGTGCAGTCAACCAGGGCCATGGTAATGTCCAGATCAGAGCTGTGGCCCAGGGGCATGTCTGAGTCTGTGGTCCTACTGTAGCCAGGGTCTGTATTGATATCCATGGCCTATATTACCATGGGGGCCATGGAAGAGCTGGCTCTGGGAGGTTTGGGCACCAGGGAGCTGGTTCTGCCTCCATGGGGAAAACTGCCCCTCCGCCTGCACACTGGGATAACTGGCCCTTCATGCAGGGAAGCTGGCCTCATCCCTCACCATGAGTGGTGGAGAGCTGGCCCTGCTCCTCACAGGAGATCTGGCCCTGACCCTTGCCTGAGGGGAGTGGTCCCAGTAGAAGCCAGAACTGACCAACTCAGCTACTATCCAGGCCAACATCCAAGGCTTTGAGTTGGCCCACCCCAACATCTACCCCAGTTATGACCTGCTGGAGTGCATGAAGGGACCAGTCCTAAAGAGCCATAGCCACAGGATCTCCATGACACAGGGCAACAGCAGGATATCCTAGACTGGTGAGGGTCCAGTATTGATGGTGTAGCAGAAGCCAGAGGCCTTGAACCAGACCAACAACTCATTGCAATGAACATTTACAAGTAAAGCTGTTTGGGCAAAAGGGTGTACTGCATGATACACCGCAGCTCCCAAGGACACTACTACAAATGAATGTGATGGAGAGGCAGGAAAGATGGAGGAATAAAGTGTTTTGTTATTGCTTTTGGTTTTTTATTTGTTTTTCTTTTGGAGTATGGGGAGGCTACAAGGGTGGAAGGTGGACATAGAAAGACTGGGAAATGAGTGGGATTGGGGTGAATGATGTGAAATTCCCAAAGAATCAATTTTAAAAATGTTACTTAAAAAAAGAGTCACTTAGAAAACATGAAAAAACTCTTTAAAAAAACGATGAGTAAAAGATGACAGACAGCTTTGGAAGCAGTGGGCAAAAGATAAAAAAGGGGCATCTCACAGAAACCAAAAACATGAAGTGGGAACTTACAAATCACCACAGTGAGACACATTTTAAAAACATTTTTTCAGATTTATTTGTTTGATTTTACATATAGGAGTTTATTTTCTTCACATATGTGTAGGCACAGCATGTGTGTCTGGTGCCCAGGGAGCTCAGTTATGGGCATTTGATTCCCTGGAACTGGAGTTCCAGTTGTGAGCCACTGTGTGGGTGCTGGGGACCGAACCTAGGTCCTCTACAGGAGCAACAAGTGCTCTCAACCATTGAGCCAGCTCTCCAGCCCCCAAACAATGAAATATTTGATACTAACGTGGCAAAGATTCGGAATTTGGCTATGCCACTTGGGCAAGGACCAATGGTAGATGTGTGGCCTAACGTGGTCACTACTATTAATGTGGTCACTACTACTAATGTGGTCACTACTACTAATGTGATGACTTTGGGGAAAGACTCTGGCATTTTCTTGCAAAGTTTCAGACAAAGTTCAACTCAGGTATCCAAGAGCAGCATTCAAACAGCAAACAGGATCTGTGTGCTGGGATGTCACCCAACGCTGTCCCCAACAGTAACAGTGCGGAAACAACCCAAGTGTATCACGGCCACACTTCAGACAGCACAAGGTAAAGTGAAGTGAGTGGTCCAGAAGGATAGGAATCTCTGTAGCAAAAGGCAAGAACTGAAAGACAACACAGAGTAACACTGTCTGCCACTCCAGCCAAGCGGAGCCCTATGCTGTAGGCAGGTCAGTTACGCTAAGCAGTGAGCAGCTCCCTGAGGGGAAGGGGACTGGGGCTGGCAGCCTGGGTCACTTCGCACTTTTCTCCTCTTGTGTTGAGCGTTCTTCCTATCACTTCATAAGATGAATGAGTGGGTAGATGGCAGTCCTGGGAATACAATGAAAGGGCACTGAGAAATCTGATGGGAAAGGAAGGGCCTTGATTCTCAGACTTCTCTGGTGTAGACTACCCTGTGGGAAGCCTGGTGCTGAAGAGAAGGAGGAAGGCTTCCCAGCTGAGCACAATTCCCCTTGGGCCTGCAGGAACCTCCACAGAACTCCACAAATTGTCCTGAGAACAGTTACAGTTCCCAGGACTGGGGAGAGCAAGGCCACTAAGGAATGTGTAAAGATCAGGGAGGCCCAAAGCAACAGGCCCTGTGAGATGAGGAGCCCTTCCCCCAGACCTGCAGTTAGAGACACTGCAGGGATCCTGCCTGGCTTGCTGAGACCTGAGACAAAGGGCCCAGGGAAAGCAAGACCTTCCAGGGCCTCCCCCTCAGCTGCTGCCACAAGCCTAGCCAGTCCGTGACACCAGACCTGAGAACTGGAAAGGCCCCAGCCCAGAAGCAGGGATGGCATCCACCCTGTCCCAAGCTGCCCTGGCTTAGATGGCACTCAGGTACCCCATCACCAGCATGTGTGGGATCAGGCTGACAGACTTCCACCCTCAGCTTGCAAGCAGTCCCCCTTCTTATTTGGCTGGCCCACTCTCTTTCCAAAGTGCTGAAAGGAGACTGGAGACAGTCCTTGGGCTCCTCTCCAGCTCAGCTCTTCCCACCAGCCAGGATTCCCACAGACCTTGAGCTGTGGAGCCTCCCTC
This sequence comes from Peromyscus nudipes, assembly GCA_902168325.1. Taxonomy (NCBI): domain Eukaryota; kingdom Metazoa; phylum Chordata; class Mammalia; order Rodentia; family Cricetidae; genus Peromyscus; species Peromyscus nudipes. Next base: position 23,134 of record CABHPH010110176.1, on the reverse strand, counting down.
AGCAGACTCCAGGCTCCAGTGCCAACTACCAGCTTTGGCACTCATCAGGGGCCACTGCATGGTGCCAGTGAACTCACCTCACCAGAAGAGCCAACTGCCCAACCCAGCAGGTAAGAACCGGTTGTGGCAATCGCTGCTTGTTGAGTGTGCCGAGAACTGTGTTCCTCCACCAACCTCCTCTGCCTGTCCAGGAACAGACAGCCTGGAGCTAAATGTGATCGAGGGACCTGGGGCTGCACCCCTTCCAAGATGGGCCAAGGAAACCAGGAAGTACTACTGCATGGGGCCCCCTGCCTGGCTTCTGCTCCAGGTCACCCCATGTGCCCTCAGACACCTAGCTACAGAGGTGTCCCCACGGGAAATTCCCAAACTGCTTTTTTCACTTGAAGATTGGTGACGACACCTTCCACTCATTCTCCAACACTAAGTTTGCTCCTTGGGAAAAAAATGAATTCTGGCTAAGCAGTGTCTGGGCCATGTTAGGACATCAAACATGAAGGTGAAGTCAGATGGACTCACACACTGTAGCCCCAGGACTCAGGAGGCTGTCACAGGAAGACACTGAATTTGCTGTCAGCCTGGCTACAGAAACTGTCTCAGAGAGAGGAGAAGAAGGGAAAGAAGACACCATTACAAAGTAGGGTGAGCCTTCTCCTCTGCAACCCTTTGCTCTGTTCCCCTCTCCATTTGGTGGTCCTGTGACTAGTGGAGGTGTAGCCTTTCAGTCTGGCCTTCCTGCAGCATGAAGGGTCCCCTAGCCACAGAAAAAAGCCTGAACCTGCCAAGGTACCTGGGTCTTCAGACAAGATAGCATACAAAATCCAGACCTATAACCTCTGAGCAACATATAAGACAAAGTAAGCTTTCTTGGAACTGTATGTGTGCATGTAACATGGTTTAAGCATGTGTATACAAGTGTACATGTGTATGCATGCACACACCTGAAGGGAGTATGTGTGTGTGCATGTGCACCTGGAAAGCGTGTACTTGTGTATTAGGTCAAGGAGGGTAGCACATACTCATAAATATGTAAGAGGGGAGTTCCTGCTCATGCTGATGTTCACAGATCCTAAGTCATTGCTCAGTTGTTAGCTCTTGGTAAATGTGAAAGTGATCTTCACAGTGGACGTGACAGGTAAGTACCGCAGCAGATCCTGAAAGTACACAGTGAGAGCCCTCTCTGCTTGCCTGACCTCTCCCTGAAAACAAGGCTGGTCAGCCCTGGGAGGCCCCACAGAGAAGTCCCTTGGTCCTGAGACAGTGTGGCAGCCCTTGCCTTTGAGACCCTAGCAGGGGCCGCAAAGCCTCCAACAGCTTGGTCCAATGGAACAGTGACCTGGGCCCATTACACAGGGAGCTTGAATCCCTGCTGTTCCACGGTGCTCAGAAGTGGCCTCCCAGACAGAAAAGGGCCATGAGCAACTGCAACAACACTTTGGTGACAGAGTTCATTCTTCTGGGTTTCCCAGAGCTGTGCCACCTGCGAGGGCTGCTCTTTGGGTTATTCCTAATCATCTATGTGGTGACCGTCCTAGAGAACTTGGTCATTGTGGGCACCATCAGCGCTAGCCGGCAGCTACACATACCCATGTACTTCTTCCTGGCCAATCTGTCTGTGCTGGAAACCCTCTACACCACAGTCACAGTGCCCAAGCTGCTTGCTGGTTTCCTGGCAGGGGCAAAAGCCATCTCTTTCTCAGGGTGCCTCACCCAGCTGTTCCTCTTTCTTTCACTGGGCTCCTCCGAATGCTTCTTATTATCTACCATGGCCTGTGACCGGTACCTGGCCATCTGCCGCCCACTGCACTACCCAGCCATTATGGATTCAAGGCTGTGCCTGCATCTGGCTCTCAGTGCCTGGCTCGGGGGCTTCTTGGCCTCCTTTGTGTCCACAGCTCTCATCTCCCGCCTCAGGTTCTGTGGCCCCAACGCCCTCAACCACTTCTTCTGTGATGTCTCACCCCTGCTGCAACTGTCCTGCTCAGACACCACTGCCATCGAAATGCTGGACTTTGTGGCAGCTCTGGCAGTCCTTGCAACCTCTCTGATGGTGACCTCAGTCTCCTATGCTCGCATCCTTGCCACGGTCCTGAGGATTCCAGGAGGAGCAGGCCGCAGGAAGGCTTTCTCCACATGTGCCTCCCACTTGGTGGTAGTCTTAATCTTCTATACCACCACCACCTTCATGTATGCCCGGCCTCATGCCATAAGCTCCTTCGACCTCAACAAGCTGGTATCTGTGATCTACTCGGTAGTGACTCCCCTGCTGAACCCTATAATCTACTGCCTGAGGAATCGTGACATCAGGGAGGCACTCACCAAGCTCCTCCAGACCCCCAGGTTCTCCTGAACACCAGTTGCTGGGGCCTGCTGGAACCCTGGCTCCCTCTGCTCTGCTCTCAGGCATGCCCGCCAGCCAGTCAAGGCTGTGCTCTTCCTCGTCACTGTGGACAAGTCCCTCCTTTCCCCACAATTCAGAGTATCCAAGGGCACACTACGGCCATTAGGCAGCAACAAACAAGAAGGAAAGGTGACCACGGCCTAGAGACCCTGGGCCCTTCTAGAAAACTCAGCTGTTCTTTTTAGCAGCCCAGGCAAGTCCTTTGTTCTTAAAATCTCAGTACAGAACCCAAAGGAAGCTCCCTGTCTACTGTCAGGACCTGGACTTTATAACCTTTTCCTGACCAGCCTTGAATGCCCCACTTCTGAGACCCTGAGATTGGCCTTCTTCGAATAAGGTCCCAGCTCCTGGCCAGGTGGGAGGGTTCCAGCAAATCCAGGCAGCGTTACTGAGCATGCAGATGCTCCCATTTCTCAGAAACATGGATGGCTTATTACGGCTTCTTGCAGAAAGCTTGGTAGGTCTGATGAGTAAATGGCATGCATGTGTCTGCCTTTTCTTTCTCTTTTGGGGCATGAGGGTAGAAACAGTTTTTCTTTTCCCTTCCCAGCAGTTATCACTGTTAGCCTGGCCAAGTTCTTTCTTGGTTTTGTGGTTTTCCTTTTCCTTCGGGACAGCCACCTAGAATGATGAGCTTCACGGGTGTCTTTGGAAGAATTTAACAGATACTTCCAGTCTGTGTAAATGTTTTGTGTTGCATTTGTGGCCTGTGTCTCAGTGTTTTACCTTGTACTTCTGAAGTCACATCAAGATGCACCCATATTTAGGATTGTTTTGTTCATAAATGTAGCCCTTCATGATGAGGAAGCACCCCTCTGTCTCTGGCACGTCTGTCTGCCTCAACACCTAAAGCTTGAACTCTGCTATGATTTAATACAGCCGCATCACCTTCCTTTCGGTAACTGTGTGATGCATACTTTGTGTGCCGGTTTTGAATCTACTCTCTCTACTCCTGACCACCATCTGCAGCCAGCTCTGTGACCCAGGCAGGAACTGCACAGACCATGCTTCTGCCACACCAACTGCTCTCTGTTGAGAACTCTGCTTTGTAGATAATCTCTGAGCTTTGTTTGGTTTGCAACTGTCTTAAGTGTGTATTTCCCTTTGTATTTGCTGCCTTTGGTGTTTGTAATGCTTCCAGAACTCATGGCTTGCATTGTCATCGGTTTTTGAAACACATCAGGCATAACTTTCTTAAATACTGCATCTGCCTTGTTCTCCCCTTTGTTTGCTCCAAAATTACATGTGTGTCAAATCTTCCTACGGCCCCTCTGTCTCCTCACAGTCTGAGCTATATACTCCCTTTTCTGGACACTTTCTTCCAATCTTCCAGGTTCCCAAGTCTCTCTCCAACTATGTCTAATATTCTGGATATTTGGTTTTATTTTGTTCATTCTAGAAATTCTCATTTTGTTCTTTTTCTAGGTGAAAAAAAAACCCTCATTTTTTTTCACAATCATCAATCATCACAGAACATACCTGTGACCAAAAGTGTAGGGTAGTGTCCTCATTTACCAATCAAGCAATTCTGCAGCTAATACAAGGTAGGGTCTTCTAATTCAGTCCAACCCTGACACTGACTGCTTGGACGTAGCTCAGTTCCCACAGGTCTTAGCTGAATGCTCAGATGGTCCTGCCCAATTCAGAATCCAGCTTCAAGCCCAAGGAGTTTACCTGTATTTCTCATAAAACAGCTATAAATGGGGCTTTGCATAATCCCTTCCTCAGGATCTTCTAATTTGCTAGAGAGCTCACTAAACTCTGGGGAGCATTTGCTTACATGTGCCAGCTTATTAAAAGAACCACACCAGGACTGATAAGGCTGCTGGGGAGGCTCTTGCCTTGCAAACATAAACACATACATTTAGTCCCCAAAACCCACATTTAAAAGAAAAGGCCAAGCATGGTACTACACGCTTGCAGTCTTAGTGCTGGAGAAGTAGAGATAGGCATGTGCCTGGAGCTCACTAGTCAGCCAGCTCAGCCTATTTGGCAAGCTCCAGGACAGGGAGAGACTCTGTCTCAAAAACACAAAATGATTACTCCTGAAAAACATCACCTGAGGTTTTTTTTGTCTGGCCTCCACATGCACCCACATACACACATGCACTTGCATGTGTGCCTGCACACTTGTAAACACACACACAGACAGCATAGAAGAAGAATCACAAGGGATACAGATGAAGAGACACAGTGGGCAAGGAGTCTATGAGTGGTTCTCTGGGTCTCCTGAACTGACTATCTGTCCCTTACCCAGACTGGACTGAGTTCTTTCTAGAACCATATGCAGATGCCTAATATCTTTAAGATCTATTTACTTTTATTTTGTGTGTATGAGTGTTTTACCTGCATGTATGTATACACACCATGTGAGTGCCTGGTGCCCATAGAGGCCAGGAGAGGGCAATAGATCCCTTGGAACTGGAGTTATAGATGGTTGTGAGCTGCCACATGGGTGCTGGAAACTGAAGCAAGGTCCTCTGCAAGAGCAGAAAATGTTCCTAACTGCTCAGCATGTCTTCAGTCAAAGCTTTAGTATCTTGCATAAGCCCCTCTTCCTTGGTCTTCTAGAAGTTATCTTGAGTGTTCCAAGTCTATCCTTGTCACTTTTGGAATCTCTTAGATTCTTTATTAGCTTGCTAGTACAATTTTAAAATGCCATAAACAAGGTGGTTTAAACAACAGAAATTAATTTTCATTTTAACTTAATAACTGGGGTCTTCCAAGGACCCTTTTCTTCCCTTAAGGATGCCATGCATAGTGGTCCCTTTGTCTCTATACAATCTGTGACCTAATATCCTTGGATTGTGACCCTGTTACTTCCTTAAAGATCCTATTATGAAATACAGCCACATTCTGAGGTGCTTGGGATTAGGATCCAACATACATATGGGGCAACTCAGCTTCTAACAAGTGCCTCTTAAAGACATTCTGGGAAGGGTTGATAAGTTCTGAACAGATTTTACTCTTGAGGCAGCATTAAAATCCATAGGCTAAACTGGACGTGGTGGCACACCTTTAATCCCAGAACTTGGGAGGCAGAAGCGAATGGATCTCTCTTAGTCTTGTCTAAATAGTGAGTTCCAGGCAAGAAATGGAATCTTCCAGGAACATGTGAGTCAAAAATGAATGATGTTCTTAGCAATGACCAGAGAAGATGGACTAGCAGCACTCCCGTAACTGGTACCTCTAGGAATAGGGCAGGACAGCTGAAAGACAGCCACCCTTGGCAGAGGCTAACAGGCAGGCACTGGAGTTTCAATATGGAGTTGTCTAAGAACAATAATTTAAGCACCAAAGCATGGAGAAAGACCATCTCCACACTGGGAATACTCCCAGAAGCAGAAGTAGGAGAATGGAGACAGAAAGTCCAAAAACAATTAACACTGTCAGTGCTAAGCAGAACTGCAGTCTAACTCAGATCAGGGACTGTAGACTCTAAGCAGCACATACAACATGATGCAGTGTGAGAAACCATCTGGGGTGGGGCTGAGGCTGCCACCTTAGGAGTCAAAGGTTCTTGGTGTTATCCCATCTCCAAGAACTCCAAGAACGGTTGTTCTGGGCCATGGAATGCCAACCTGGAGAGCTGGTCTAGCTACAGAGGAAAGGCTGAATTACAAACACAGTAAGGAGTTGCTTTAGGTTAAAGGGAGAAGTGGCAGTTACTTATGGGTTGAAGCCTTCAATCAGGGAAGCTGCTGCAAGAGCTCCCAGAGGAGGGAGGAGCACTGCATATCATTATATAGGGAGCTGAGTTGTAGGAAATCATAGGTCTTGGAGGGCAGGATGTGGTGGTATTGTGTTCCCCAAAATATTGTGTACCTTAATAAACTTATCTGGGGTCAGAGACGGAATAGCCACAATATTAAACATGAGGATAGGCAGTGGTAGCATACGCCTTTAATCCTAGCATTCCAGAGACAGAAATCTCTCTGGATCTCTGTGAGTTCAAGGCCACATGGGAAACAGCCAGGCGTGGTGACCCACACCTTTAATCCCAGAAAGCCACACCTTTAATCTCAGGGAGTGGTGGTAGAAAGCAGAAAAGTATATAAGGCGTGAGGACCAGAAACTCGAGGCATTTGGCCTGAGCAGGCCTTTGGCCTGGAGAGGCCTTTGGCCTGGAGAAACATTTGGCCTGGTTAAGCATTCAGGCTTCTAGCAGCAGTTCAGCTGAGACCCATTCTGGATGAGGGCTCGGGGCATCCAGTCTGAGGAAACAAGATCAGCTGAGGATTCAGCGAGGTGAGATAGCTGTGGCTTATTCTGTCTCTCTGACCTTCCAGTGTTCACCCCAATACCTGGCCTCAGGTTTGATTTTATTAATAAGACCTTCTAAGACTCATGCTACAGCAGGACCTGTTCAAAAGGCTGCATCCCCATAGGACTTCCCCACCCCACAACCAGGCATTTGAAGATGCAAAAAACTAGGACCAGCTGGTCTGCCCTATCTTGGGATGCAGGGTAGCTGAGAAAGGCTCTAGTTACTGAGCAAACACCACCAAGATAATAAAATGAAGACATACAGGACACAGCCTCCATTCTCGCAAGGTGATATGAGTCCAAATGGCCACAGAAGAGCAGGTCAGCATAGGTCAACATCTTTCACTGCTCTCCATATGACCGACCCCTGCAAGGACTAGAACCCTATCCTCTTTTTTAAAATCAGTACATTTCCCCACTTTCCTTATGATGATTTGTTTGTGGTATATGTGTCTGTCTGTGTGCGTGCATGCATGCATGTGCTCATGTGCACATATGTGTACACAAGCTCAGGGAAGCCAGGAAAGGGTGTCAGATCTCTCAGAACTAGAGTTACAGGAGATTGTGAGCCCAATGTGGGTGTTGATGTCTAAACTCCGGTCCTCGTGACTGAGCAGTGAGTGTTCCTAACCACTGAGCAATCTCTCCAGTTCCTATAATGTATTTTTTTAAGATTTCTTTTTATGTGTGCCTGCCTGTGTAAGTTTATATGCAGCTGTTACCCTGGAACTAGATTCACAGATGGTTATGAGCCATAAGGAGGGTGCTGGAAACCAGTCCTGGCTGTCTTTGAGAGTAATAAAAATTCTTAACCACTAAGCCATCTCTCTAGGCCCTGATGTATTGTTTGCTGCTGCTGCTTCTTCTTCTTCTTCTTCTTCTTCTTCTTCTTCTTCTTCTTCTTCTTCTTTTTCTTTTTTAGCTTTTCTATACTTTTTCGAGCAGCACAACCAGTTTAGGGCTAGGGATGCAGCTCTGTTTGTAAAGTGCTTGCTCCACATGCACAAAGCTCTGGATTCTACCCCCAGGACCACATAACCAAAGTTGGTGGTCCATGACTGATGGCTCTGTATGATGCATATTTGCTGCAGGGTTTAAGACAGCCTTTCTCAAGCAAATAATTCACTTCCATGACTAGTTTTCTTGGCTCCCCCACCCCCATAGAGGGATGTTGACTAAAATCAAAAGCTTTATCTTTCTCTTCTGAAACAATTAAGGTCATTTTTCTTCCTTAGTCCACAAGCAGGAGCATGTGTTGGCAGATTTTTGACTCTGTGATAACACTTTCTAAAGCCCAGTAGGATTTTTTTCTAATATTTTAAGAGCTTCCATGTCTGTTCAAATATCAAGTCCTAAATGCTATTCTTGCCTCCATGCGCATCTTGCAGCCTAGTCCAGTGGGAAGCCACCACGTGTTTCCTACAGTGGCTCTGATCCTTTCTTCTCCACTCTCATCTTTGGAATAACCGTCAAGTGTCAGAACCCAAAACTGGACCCCTGGGTTGATGATCTTTCCTCTCACAGTCTTCATCTTTTACAGGATATGGCCTTAGCTTTGTAAACTCAACCCCTCTCTTCTTTCGAGGGGAACAAAATGTTTTGATCTGAAAATTCCTTTTTAGTTGCTTTTATTCCTGTTTTACATCATCCTCTTCTTAGTTATCAACACCATGTCTGCTCTGGTCATTATGAGTGTGTGTGTGTGTGTGTGTGTGAGAGAGAGAGAGAGAGAGAGAGGGGGGGGGTTAAGATTTCCTCTGGGTCCTCAAACCTCTTGTGTTCTGTCTTATACTTGGCCTTGTTCTTGTGTGTTGCAGTGGGCCTTGACTGTCTAACAAACTGTGTTTGTCCTTCACATTTAACATGAAGTAGGGGAGAGAAGGAACACCTGGGAGCTCTCCCTGCCTGAACTAAAAGGGGTCATCAGCCAGCCTTTGGGTTAACGGCCTTTCAACTACACATGAAAGAAAGCTCAAAACCACAGTAGCTTTAATGAGAGGAGCTCCATATGCTAACCAGGGATTGCTGAGCCCAGATTACCAGGACCACCTCCCTTCCTCTCCAGATCCCGCCCCTACCCACTGGATCCATCTCAGATTCCCGTAATGGTCTCTACTAAGCCTGGGCCAGGACAGGGCTGCCCCTGGCAACTCAGACTGTAATCTTGGGCCTTGGAAAGCAAGTCCAATGCACACGAAAACCCTCATGGCTGTCTGGAGCTGAAGTTACCCTAACCATACAAAGACAGGTCAGTCAGCTTGAAAATAAAGGAGGGGTGGTTCTCCAGGGGCCTGTTTCCAGAAGGTTCAGGAAAAGTTCAGATCAGCAGGAACACTCATGGCTGTGGATCAAACTGCCTGGAGGGCCATATGGCAGGGTGTTGGGCACACCCCAATTTATTGAGAGCCCTACATACCTAGAAAGGCAGTGCAGTGGTCCTTTTAGCTGGAGAAGAAGAGTCGGTGAAACTGGGGTTACATCAAAGGAATGGGAAAGGAGGTAGGAAATTCATGAGATGGGCAGGTAGAGAGAACCAAAGAGGGAGAGGCCATGAACAAAGATGCTGGACCGACAGGGATAAGAACGCACTGGATGTCCTGGGTGGTGGGGCTAATGGACATAGGGAAATGAGAGATCGGGCAGGGCTGGAGGGTTGGGGGAAGATGGGGTGGGAGGAAGCCTATGCAGCAGAGCTAGGATGGGGGCCGGGCAACAGAAGGACTGGGGCTGTGCCTTTCTGAGCTTGCAGTACCTCCTCCCTTCGCGTCTCCCGGGGCTGAGCCTCCGCGGCAGCCCGCCCCTAATCTTCAGGCGGAGGCTTCAGCAAAATCCAGTCGTGAGCCCTGCCTCAGGAAGAGGGTCCTCGCCGCCGCACCTTTCCGCTTGGCTGGCCACCGCCCCATGTGCTATGCGCTGGACCGCTGTTCCGACCTAGACCTGTGACCAGTAAGTCGGGGAAGTGGATGAACCCAGTGAGGCTGGGAGGGAGGAAAGGGGAGGGGGCGGGGAGAGAGGATCTGAGGAGGATGGAGTCGCCACCCAGACTGCTGGTCCACAGCCAGCCGGAACCCACCCTGATCAGTGACTTGCCGAGACTGACGGCCTGAGCAAACCCAGGAAGGGTGGAGCTGGGGCGGGGAAGAGAAAGACGTACTTAGGGTCCCGGCCTGCCGGGCGTTTCACCCAGCGCCGGTTGTTTGCGCTGCAAGGATCGCCGATCTAGATTCTGCTCCCCCTCCCCACCACAGCCACCACCACCACCACCACCACCAGTGCGTGCAGCCGCAGCTTCTGGCTGAAAGGCTCAAGCGAGGGAGGCATCAGGAGATCTACGATACCAGAGCAAGTCACAAGACGCCCATTCTAACCCTAATCTGGGTGTATTGAGGGCTCTCAATTCCTAACTAGCGTCCTCCATACACTAATCCATCTCCAGCCATTCCAGAGATCCGTGTGCAGAGTGAGGGATTTGTGCCCTCCACCCCCCAAGGCCTGAACCCCACTGAGGGAGCTCAGCGAACCCCATCTCCACCCTTCAGACCATACCACAACAGTAAAACGGCAGCCCTGTTGTTGAGCCCTTTCACCCCACCCCATCTCCACCCCGTTACATAGCAGGAACCCCAAACCAAAGTCCTGGTGCTGGAGATTAAAAGAGCCCCTTTCCCAGCCCTGAGCCCACAGTCCTCCAAAATGCTGGGAGCCCTCTGTCAGATTACCACAAAATCAGAGGCTCATTCTACCTTCAGGCTGGTGTCTGTGTTCCCAGGACCGGATGAGCCTATTCCCGGGCCCTGATAACCCCTTGCCCAGGTCCTAAGTCAAGCTCCACCCCCTTCACGGAAGCTGAAGCCCCTTCCACCCTCTTCTCACAGATTCTGCCCAGTAGGATGAACTGGACTGCTGCCGCGTGCTGGGCTCTGCTGCTGGCCGCCGCCTTCCTCTGTGACAGCTGTTCGGCCAAGGGCGGCCGGGGAGGTGCTCGGGGCAGCGCTCGCGGGGTACGCGGAGGCGCGCGCGGGGCATCGAGAGTGCGCGTAAGGCCGGCACCCCGCTACGGCTCCTCTGTGCGTGTGGCCGCTGCAGGGGCAGCCGCAGGTGCTGCCGCAGGTGTGGCTGCGGGCCTTGCCACCGGCTCTGGCTGGAGGAGGACCTCGGGGCCTGGCGAGCTAGGCCTGGAGGATGATGAGAACGGGGCAACTGGAGGCAATGGAACTGACCGAGGAGTCTACAGCTACTGGGCCTGGACTTCGGGCTCCGGGTCCACTCCCAGCCCACGTGTTTGCCTGCTTCTGGGCGGCACCCTTGGTGCGTTAGAACTGCTTTGGCCCTAGATCAAGCTGAGCTCCGCCCCATATCTGGCTCCTAGGCCGAGTCATCGGGGCCCTAGGGACCATCCCAGTGGCCTCTAGCTCAGAGAGTGACTTCCTTTTGCTGACTATGGTTCCCCAGCCCAGATGACAGTATGGGCATTCTGAGCCCACAAGCTCTCTTGCAATTTGTGGACACTGTCTACTCTCTTGCCCATCCCAGTCTCCCAATCTTCCACCCTGGCAGGAACAGCTCCACTACCAGAGAGGCAGGCTGCCCTCCACTCTCCGGAGCTGCCCAAGAGGAAGTGTCGGGCCATGCCTGTGTGCTTGCCCTGGACACACGAACATGAATTAATGCTGACCACCAGGAAGAGGCCATTCTCAGGTGGGCCTGCCTGATTCTGTCACTAAAGCCCAAAAGACCTTGCGCCTTCCATGGAAGCAGAAGGAACGAACCACTTCCCTCTGGACTTCACAATTTGGTGAAGAGAACATTCACTTGGACTGCAGTGTGAGAAATGTCAGGTGCTAACCACCTGCCCAGAGCAGGTCCTAATGATGTCACAGCTCAGGAACATCCAGAGCAGAAAATACCCATCCCAGGACACCCACTGTGGTCCTCCTTGAACATGCTACCAAGGCCAAGGTAGTATGTTTCTTCTTCACAGACTGCCTGAGACACTTGGAGCCACTTGACCATAAGGACCACTTAGCCGTTCCTAAGATCCACCGAGAGTAGGGGTTCCACATTCAGAAACCTTCCATTTCCTTTGACTTGAGGTTCACAAGTGAGGGTCACTTGGATACAATACCAATCCTGCTGGAACCTTCTTTGTACATGACCCAAACTGCAAGATTCCCACAATGCCAGTGGATAGCAGCATCTTGTGTTGGGAGACCCTCTCTCGGAAACAGATGGACCAGGGAGGTAAGAGAATATGGCACAATTGGAGAAGGCAACAGTTCTTCAGGCCCACTGACGTCAGAGGAAAAGGCTAACAGACACAGCAAAGCCAGCCTCAGCAGGTTGTGGGTGAGTGTGGTCTAACACTACTAAAAGTTTTCTGACCATCTATATCCATCCTGAGAACAAAGCTGATGCCCAGGGTGGCCTCAAAGAGATACACTACAGTCCTCACATGGATCTACATTGGGGCAGACTGGCTCCTTGCTGCTCCAGGGCGCACCAGCACATCCTTGCCCCATGGAGTGATGGGTCTCTGGACTCAGTATACACAATGCTAGCCTGGCAAACCTCTGGCTAGTGTACAGGTTTCAAGGCTATTGGCAGGACCCTAGCCAAGCAATTTCTTGACCAACAAGGTGCAGGGTGCAGCTCCCTGCACCCTCTCTCCACACTGCCGGTGCTCTTAGGCACAGCCAGCCCAGATGCTTCTCTGTCCCTTACAGACCAAGCTCAATACCAAGACCAGCTAGCTAAGGGCCAAGCCCACTCAAAGGCAAGTACCATCAAGTCTGGTATAGGAAGACCCACTAGGGCCCCTTCAGCTGGTCAAACACCTATGAGGATGCGCTATGTGGACCTGACCTTCACATACCAGAGCACCATGTGTTAGTTCTGGACATAATGGAAACACTGCCTTTTAATTATTATTTCACACACCAGACTTCTCCAGAGTGTTTAGCACTTGGCACAGCTACACATCTTTGAATACTTTCTCCACCAGCAGGAGCCATAAGATGCTAAGGGAGAATCTCAGAGGAGACTTATCATACATACTACAGCCACAAGAGGCAACAGTGGAAGGCTAGCCCGTTATCAGCCGTCCAGAAGAAGCCGAGAGCCCGCTGAGCACGCAAGCACTAGTTAAGGCAACTATGGGAAGGGCCAGATCAATACCGGACAGAAGAAACCAGAACTACTGAGCAGGTGTAGCCCAGATGGCCCAACAGCACCTCCTGTCTCTATCAACCAGCCCCTTCCCTTTTTCTTTCTAGACAGCCAGCTGCTGGCAACAACATCCTTTAGATGCCTACAGGCATATGGAGGTCAACCATGCTGGGACACCCTCTGCAGCACATCCTGCACCGCATGGGTCCAATGGCTAGATGGTAATCCCCTTCCAGCGATCCTCTGGCCTGTGCAAAGTTGAGCCTACAGCACATGACCTCCCGAGGTACAGGCTCTGAAGGTCAAGGGGAGAGGACATTCCTGGGCTTTTCTGTTCCAAACCTCCCGTTGATGTCTGTGCGCACATGTGTCGGTGAAGTGTTCGTGTGAAATAAAGCCCTCTGCTGGCAGCAAGCCTCTTCCTCATTGCAGGTCTTGAGAATGTGAATTAGGAACCCCAGTCCCTCATCTACCAATCCCCAGCATCCACTGGTGGGAGGGGATTTAATTTATGGGCTCAAAGTACTCAGTGCACAATGAAAAGCCATCAGAAAATGGGCCTTTAACCTGGTGTCATGGCACACATGTGTATAATCCCAGCACTCTAGAGGCTGGGGCAGGAGGAATCTGTGTTTGAGACCAGCCCAAGCCACATAATGAAACCTTGTCTCAAAATATAAATAAATAAATAAATAAATAAATAAATAAATAAATAAATAAATAAATAAATAAATAAATAAATGAGAGACAGCCAGAGAGAGATTTTCTTTAAAATTTTTAACCCAATTTTCTTAAATTACAGATTATAGCTTTGATTCCTCTGAGATAGCATTAACCTCTCCTTGAGACTGAGAGAAAACCTCCTGACCAAGCCACATATGCAGGACTCCTGGGAGCCCATGGTAGTAACCAGGACTGATCCAGCTCTAATGGATAAGAGAACAGAGTGCCCTTTGGAGCTGGGGCCTGAGTCTCGGGTACCAACACACATAGAGGTCTGGATAGAGGAACAGGTCCAAGCATTAAACATTCCAGCTACAGTTCCATGGAGATTCCAGGAGACTATACTCCAGCTAGCCAGTTCAGGGGTCAGCGTCATCAGCAAGCAGGCAAAAGATCACGGTCCAGCATCACTTGGCCCAGCAGCCCATTGCGGAAGGTCCGGAGGAAGTCCCGGGCTGCCATGGCGTAATCAGGCTGGATAACATTGACATCACCTGAGGACAGAGGGTCTGATGAGAAAGGGACCTCAAAGGACAGCCCAGTTCTAAGGGACCAGTAGGGGCACCATCAGTGAAACCTGAGGGACAGGACATGTTCAGAAAGAACACAGGCAGCATGTCCACCCCGCACTGTCCAGAGCTAGGACCACCCTCTGAAGCCTGTACTACAAAGTCCTTCCTCCTAAAATTTCCATGGTTCCCATTCCCATGCTCTAATGCTAGGACAGCTGCCCACGGGTTCCCTTCTGTGTCTCCCTCCTGTCCTCCGGAGAGGGCCGAGAGTCCCAGCAGGGGACGGAGTAAGGGCCCCGTGCCATCTGGCGCAGCCTCACTCACCTGTGCCCGTGAGTACCTTCACTTTCCGAGTCTTCCTCAGCTTCACAGCCACATTCTTTAGTACCCACTCGATGTGGTCACTGGCACTGGCCAGGCCATAGTGCTGCACATACCTGCAAGCCCACAGCTCAGGTCAGACTTCTGTGAGGCTCCAAGCCTGAGGAGGGTCCTCACTCACCCACACCTCAGAGGAGCCAGCTCCAGGGCTCCTGTGAGGACCAGACTGCTTCCAGGAAACTTAGGGCTCCAGAACAAGGCTCAGAAATTCTTACAAAGTAAAGACTTATCACCCAACAAGGTAAAATTCAAATGTCTGGCACCCAGTCAAAAGTGGCCAGGCCTTCAAAGTAGAACAGACCAAAAGTGAGAAGAACAGTCGGTCGGCTTCAGCTGACCCATCAGTGACCAGATGTTAAATGTAAGTGCAATAGCAAGTCAGTTGTTATAACTGTACACTGAACAGTCACAAAGCTGTGACAAAGCCCGTGTGAAAAGGGTCGGAAGTGAACTTCTCTAGGGGAAATCGCTGAAGAACAATGGAATAGAGAGACAGAGAGACACCAAGCCAGAGAAGATGGTTGACTGGACACTACAAATGCAGACCAGAAATAAAGTATCTTGAGCAGTGCATAGGGGCCTGGCCACTAGTGAATCAGGCACCTGCATGGGACAGAGGTGAGGGGTCACAGCCAACCCACACCACCACAGAGGTGAGAGGTCACAGACAACCTGCACCACCACAGAGGTAAGAGGTCACAGCCACCCACACCACCACAGAGGTGAGAGGTCACAGCTGACCTCTGTGCACTATGGCACAGGTAAAATTCGGTCATTTGGAAATTCGGTGCTGACCTGCACCATAGTAAATATTAAGGAAAATCTCATGTTCAGGAAACACAAGCAGAAACTTCATTGGGTCTCCACAAAGACAGCCAACACCATGTATGTAACATGCTAGCTCAGTATGGAAGGCCCTCTCTTCTTATAATGATAACTGTCTACATAGCAGGAGATGACAGCAGTGTCTCTGGGGTTCATAGAACATGCCAAGGCAGCATATGATGATGGTGGTGCACAGGGTAGGGTGAGGGAAATGGGGCCTGGCTCTTGCAGGATGATAACTGAGATGCTCTGGGAACCCTGTTCACAAAATGTCACAGGTATCAGGCCAAAAAGGACTCCACAGTGGTAGTGTCCTAACAACATCCTCAAAGTATAGAAAACCGGAGTTGCAAATGCCTACAGGAGGTTGGCAGATCCAGTAATGGCTGGAAGTTTAAATGTTCTTCTTAATGATTCACAGCACAGATGGGCAGATAACCAGCAACACAGAAATGAGGAAAAGACCGTAAAGACCAAACAGAAATTGTGAAGTTGTAGCTGGGCATGGTGAACACGGGTAGTCATTTCTAGGACTCAGAAGGCTGAGGCAGGAGGAGCACGAGTTTGAAAACAGCCTGGGTTACACGGTGAGACTGTCTCAAGGGAACTAAAGTCTGGGAGCACAGTTCAAGAAATGGGTACTTGCTCCACATGTGAAAGATGCCAGGGAGGGGAGGAGGGAGGAAATTAAGCCAGGTGTGGTGAGGCCTGCTGTGACCCCAGCACTAAGGCAGCAGAGGCAAGAGAGCAGGTCTTGGCAAAATAAAAGTTCAAAATAAAGGAAATAGAGAACACCAACTAAGCTGATCCTTTCAGGAAATAAAAGCAATATGCTTCCAGGCAGACTGACCTCCCCACCCTGGGAAGACATCTTTGAAACACCCCAGCTAACATCCTACCCAAGAGTATGAGTCTCTTGTGCCTGATACAGAGACAAGACAAAGCCCTGTCTTCATCACTCCACTCACCACCAAGCTGGAGATTCTGCTACAGCAATAAATAAGGCAAGAAAAAGAAAGGAAAGGCACCTGAATCTTCAAAGAAAATTTTAAAAAATCCTATTTGTAAATAACATGATTATCTAGGTAAAAAAAAAAAATTCAAATGAATTCTAGGATTCAACAGCAATATTCAAAATTCAACAATTTTCATAAACTATCAATATCAATTACAATATTAAAATTAATAACAATGCTATATATGATAGCATGAAAGCATTAAACATATGAAAGATGTAAACGATCTGTTTACTGAAAACTAAAAATGAACTAAATAGATGGAGGGAGACACTGTCTTCATGAGATGCAGCACTCAATAGTGTTATGATGCTGTCAAGTTTTCTCCAAACCGACCTACAAATTCAATGGACTTGGTCTTCCCAAGGAAAGCAGTGTTTAGTTTTGGTTTGGTTTTGGTTTTTTTGGTAGTGCTAAGGATTGAACCTATGTCCTTGTAACTGCCAGGCAAGTTTTTTTTTTAACCTATGAGCACTTCACCTCTAAAAATAGGTCTTTGTAGAAGCTGATAAATTTGTAAAGTTCATATGTGAACACAGAGGAAATAAAACAGACAAAACCATCTCAAAGAAGAGCGAAGCTGAGGAACATCCAAGGTACCATCACCAAGACAAAACAGGACAGAAGAGTCCACAGACAGACAGACAGACAACACAGATTCCCAGCAAAAGCAGAAGGACAGTTAGTGGGGAAAAGTCTTCAACACATATTTCTGGACAACCGGTCATCTATCTTATCCAAAATAAGAACTTCATAGTTGGGCTATACACAAAGCACATATTAATACATATCAGAAGAGCGTCATATACCTAAGTGTAAAACCCAAGCTGTCGCTCTTCAAGAAAAAAACAAACTTCTATGACTTCAGGCTAGGCATATTGCTAGATATGAAGTACCACCATTATAAAGCATCTAGTTACTAAATCAGACTTCCAAAATTACTCCCTAAAACACGGTGGTAACAAGAAAAGACAAGGCCTAGACTTATCCCTCAGAATAGGTAAAGAAGTGTAACTTAAAAATAAGAAAATGGACTGGGAGGTAGCTCAGCAGTAGAGCATGTGCCCATTGTATTCAATCCTAGTTCAATCCCCAGCCTAAAAAGGAAAAAAAAAAAAAAAAAGAGGATGAACATGGTGCTTCATGCCTTTAATCTCAGCATGCAGCAGGCAAAGGCAAACAGATCTTTGTGTGTTTCAGGGCAACCTGGTACATGTAGTCAGTTCTAGGGCAGCCAGGGCTCTGTAGAGAGATGCTGTTTCAAAAAACAAAAACAGGGGTTGGAGAGATGGCTCAGATGTTAAGAGCACTGGCTGCTCATCCAGAGGACCTGAGTTCAATTCCCAGCACCCACATGGCAGTTCACAACTGTCTGCAACTCAAATTCCAGGGGATCTGACACTTTCACACCAATTCACATAAGATAAACTTAAGTAAATTACTTAAGAAAAAAGAAAAGGGAGGGGAGGTCTGGAGCAATGGCTGAGTGGTTATGAGCACTTATTGCTCTTCCAGAGGACCTGTGTTCAATTCCCAGTGTGCACATGATGGTTCCCAACCATTAGTAATGCCAGGGGAGTGGACATCCTTTTCTGGCTTCCATGGGCACCAGTCATGCAATGGTGCACAGATATGTGTGTGTGTGTATGTGTGTGTGTGTGTGTGTGTGTGTGTGCAGGCAAAACACCCATACACCTAAAATAAAATAAAATACAAAATTTTTAAATAAGAAAAAGAACATGAACAGAAATTTTCCCAGAGAAGACACATCAACGGTCAACGCGCACGGGAAGATGCTCAGCATCACCTGGTAGGAAGGTACAGCAAACACTACAACCTGTGGGCCAAAGTTAAAGCTGGCCGGTGCTGAGAGGTGGCTCAGTGGCTAAGGAGCACTTATTGTTCCTGCGGAGGGGATGGGTCAGCTTCCCAGCACCCACATGACTGTTCACAACTATCTATAACGCCAGTTCTTGGAAACCTGATGCCTTCCTCCACAGGGACTGCATGCATGTGGTGCACAGACATGCATGCAGGCAAAATCCATAAACATTAAGTAAAATAATGAAATCCTAAAATAATAAAATGAAAGGCTAGCCACAAGTGTAAAGAGGATTCAGAAAAGCCTGGGCCCCCATTCTCTGCTAGGTGAAGTCTGGCACAGTGCAGCTGCTCTGGAAACCAGCGCCACAGTTCTGCAGGAAGCTAAAGCTCACCTCTACAAGTGGCCAAGACATTCTCCTGCATTCTACCCAGGAGAAGTAGATACTCACATCACATAAAGACTGTACATGAATGTTTCCAGAAGCTTTGACTGCGACAGCCAAGGACAGCACACACTCCATGTCCACCAGAGTGAACAGATAAACCAAGTGCAGGATGTCTGGGAGCTCAGCCACCAAAAGGAATGGAGAGCGTGGATAACTCAGAACAATCATGCTCAGCAGAGGAAGTCAGGAGAGAGAGGATGTATCCTGTACAATTTCATCATCAGAATGCTCATCTAATTCTCCCCACCCACAAGAAATTAAGGAAGAGACAAAGTGAACCAGGGTCTTACTATGTGGCCCAGACTGGTCTCAAACTTATGATCCTATCTCAGCCTCACAAGCACTGGGATTTGGGACATGAACCACCACAGTCAGCAGAATGTCCACTATCTTGTCTGACAATAGATGACATGGTCATATGTCAAAACTTACCAAATCACACACTTGTGATTATGTAAGATTAAATAACACTTTAATGACTTATCTCTAAGTCCTAGATAAGATAAGCGAGCAGGGGGTTGCAACCCCCACACCCACTGCCACTCACCCAAACAGCCCATGCCTGTTGAGGGTGTAAAGGAGGTAATCAGCCATGGTCTCTTCCCCAACAAGGTGGTCCAACACAGTTCCTGAAAGACAAGCAGCTAAAGCAAGCCCATGGAACAGTGGACATCTGTGCCCCACCAAGCCCGAGTGCCTCCCAGTTGAAGGCAGAAGACCTCAAGCTGCTAAGGAGGTCCCTTGCCTGGGCTCACCACACAGGGCCAGCTTCAGGCCTGTCTCCACACTTTCAATCCGAGGAGCCAGCACCCCAGGAGTATCCAGCAAGAATATCAGCGGACGCTCACATACCTGTGCAGCAGAAGGTGGATCAAGGTAGGCAGCCTCTGCCCAACAGCCAAGCCGCTGCCAGAGACTCTATCTGAGGCAGGCCTCTGGACAAACCCACCACGTAAGTTGTCTTTTGCGCTGAGGTTTAGAGTCCCCATTGGGTATGATTTCTGCCCAATCTGAAGGACATATAAAATTCCAGGGTCCGTGAAAAATCACAGGGCGCACGTGAGTGTGGCAAGAAGGCTGTGAGTGAGGTAAGAAGGCTGCCTTCCTGACAGGTTTCCATAGGAACACAGCAGCCCTGGCAGTGTCATGAAAGGAGGGAAAGCAGGGAGGGCAGAGGCAGAGCCAGTGCTGTACTCGGAAATGCCAAGCTCAGTAGAGCCAGCAGAGCTCTGGGCTCAGCAACCAAGGATCTTACCTGGATTCTGGATGTCACAGCTCTGGTGATCCCTGGCTCACCGCCCACTCTGGCAGCTTTTCCTGAAAAGACGGGAAAGAGGCCATCCAGTGTTTACACAGCAACAGAACAAGTAATGGAATGTACTTAACTAACATATCCAGCAAGCAGAATGGAAACCAGAGGTCAATAAGCCATCAAATTATAATCCGTTCCTTACTGAGTCCCAAAGGACACATGGCAAGGGTTTTCAAAAGCTAGGCACAGTGGCCAAGGGCTAACAAATGCCCAGAGCTCACTTCCCAGTGCAGAAAGGTGTCCCCTGCTGCAAAGGTCATACCAGACCTGCTCCTCCACCTCAGAGCTTCTCCTAGACTCACCTACTCCACAGCAGGCAGGCCAGCACCACCCTTGATCCCGGCACTGTGGCTGCCTGGCATGGGACCCAGCCCAGGGGACCCCAGAGAGGCTACCTATTCACTGCTAAACACCACAGGAGTCAAAGTGTCCATCACAGATGACCAGAGGAATAGACAGTGGAATAACTTGGACCTACGGAGGAGGGAACTGTTCCAACATGGACAAACCTGAAACATTATGGTAAGTGAGACAAGCCAGTCCCAGCATGCTTTGCTGACACAGGTGGACAGAAATAGGACAGGGTTGACAAGCACTGGGGCACAGAACAAGAGGATATGTTTGAAGCTTCAGTCCCAGGTAATTTAAGTTTGGATAGTGGGGATGCCTGCACAACCCTATAAACAACTTACTATCCCTAAACAAGAAGATACACACTTTACAGGAAAATAAACTTAAAAAAATTAGATGATTTTGACAGTTCTCCAATTAATGCCCAAAATACCCTCTTTCTAAAATAAAGGTACAATATGATTTCAAACTCTCGGCCTTTACAGTACAAATGGGTGGTGCTGTTGTTTTGTAGTTTTGTTTTGTAGACAGGATCTCACTATTTAGCTTTGGTTAGCCTAGAACTTGCTATGTAGACCAGGCTGGCCTTGAATTCAGAGATACTCCTGCCTCTTGTCTCCCAAGTGCTAGGATTAAAGGCGTGCACCACCACACCCAGCTATAAATGGTTTTTATTGTAATCCAGGCTGTCCTAGAACTCTCTCTGTAGATAAGGTTGACCTCAAACTCAGATCCACCTGCCTCGCCTTTGCTTCCCAAGTGCTTGGATTAAAAGTATGTACCAACACATCTGGATTTGTAAATTTTTTAAATAAACACTGTACTGTTGGTGTGAAAAATGAAGCCAATATAAATTTATCCTAAAGTCTAAAATGCATAAAAGCCAAGAGCACGTGAAAGTGTGGTAAGTTGGGCTGGAGAGACGGTTCAGTGGTTAAGAGCACTAGCTGCTCCCTCCTTCAATAAACAGCATTCGGCATTAAGAAAAAAAAATCCCTATTACAAATGACATGGATCTTACATGACAGACCCTAAACACTCCACCACAAAACCCTGAGCTCATAAACATGTTCAGCAAAGTGGTAAAATACAAATTCAACACACAAAAGTCACTCATACTGCTGTCAGCAACCCCACATCCATGCTCTGTAAGTTAAGTCCAATAAACTCACTGATCCCTCAGGACCAAGTCTGGTGAAACAGAACTTTGGTTTCTCCCTAGGATCTTATAAGACAGACATTACTTAGTCTTCCCCAACCCCAGGGAGAAAACTCTCACAACAGATGATAAATTTGTTAATGTTATGCCTCATGGTATTAAAGCAAAAGAAAATGTTAGAAAAATAAAAAAATAAAAAATAAAAAAAAAAGAGCACTGGCTGCTCTTCCAGAGGTCCTGAGTTCAATTCCCAGCAACCACATGGTGGCTCACAACCATCCATAATGAGATCTGGTGCCCTCTTCTGGCCTGCAAGCAGACATGCAGACAGAACACTGTATACATAATAAATAAATAAATTTAAAAAAAAAGTGTGGTAAGTATACACTGTGTAATCAATGGCTATTCACCACATAGACCTCCTTCAGACCATTAACTGTCCTTTTAGCAAACAGAACAGGACATGAGCTATGGAAGGAATGCCTCAGAGCAACATACAGCTGGCCACGCTCTCCTACACTGCCTTTTAGGAGTGGAAGTCAGTACACCAGTGACTGCCTACCTGTCCTGAGGTGCTGCCGTCTCAGGGAATTGATGAGGGAAGATTTGCCTACGTTGGGAACACCAACCACCATGATGCAGTACTCCAGATTCTGTGGAGGCAGAAGAGCTTCAACATCATCCCACCCAGGCTGTGAACCCACAGCCCAGGGGAAGGGGACATCAACACAGAGGCCCTGTGCTGACCAACAGGGTTGGCCCAGCTTTTCCTACTAAAGGAAAATAAAAACAAAGCCTGGGTCCTGTCTGGGACACAGCCCAGTCCTCTGTATTGAAGAAGGCTTGGAATGGACAGGCAGGAAGGGACTGGGTAACGCCACATACCCACCCCCAGCTCTACATCCAACCAACCTCTGCTCGATGGTAGCGGTAGCTGCAGCTGATCAGTTCCGTGACTTTCGGGATGATCTGCAATAAACAAACCACATCTTCTGGTCACACATCCGTCACTGACCCACTTCCAAACAACAGGATCAGGGACTCTGTCTTTATACTTAGCCCTTGATTAGGAGGACAAAGATCTCATACATACCTCACTAGGGAGCAGAAACAAAAGCTTGGACATCCAGATCACAGGTATCCAACTGTCCGCCTGAGCCACAGCTAACTGGATTTACCCATGTACTCCCAACTCAACCCAACCCAACTGATCACACACACCATGAAACAGTAGGGTGGCTACTTCGGAGGGCTTCTACAGCAATTGTAACTACCTACTAGACAGTACATACATCAACTCATGGAGTTCCATCAAAACAACTGGGAAAATAAGTTACTGGGTTCTGCAATAGGCTCTTATTCCTTAGAATCCCAGAATACTCCCTCAAAACCACACAGCAGACAGGTGGCCCAGGAGATCCTGCACCCCTGGGCAGCTAAAGACAATCCCAGGATTTTATCCCACTTACTTATCAACCACATTGTAGAGAGGCTCACCTGCTTGATGTTTTCATCCTTTACACAGTTTGTAAAAATGACATTTTTCAGGCCTTTTCCTTCTAAGTGATGGACAATTTTCTGAAAGAGAATTTTAGTTTCTATTTTAAACACTAAATTAAAATATGAATGGTATGCCAGGCATGGTAGTACATGCCTTTAAACTCAATACTACACAAAGAGCCTGTCCAAAATAAAATAAAATTTTTTAAGTGTGTGTGTGTGTGTGTGTGTGTGTGTGTGTGTGTGTGTGTGT
>CABHPH010110175.1:0-13863 GCA_902168325.1 Peromyscus nudipes | reverse complement strand
GAGACAGGGTTTCTCTGTGTAGCTTTGCGCCTTTCCTGGAACTCACTTGGTAGCCCAGGCTGGCCTCGAACTCACAGACATCCGCCTGCCTCTGCCTCCCGAGTGCTGGGATTAAAGGCGTGCACCACCACCGCCCGGCGAGTTAATTACTTTTTGAAGAGTTGTTATGAACATTTTTAAATCTCATTATTTGAGTCGTATGTGTGCATTTTAATTATGTAGAAATTGCTGTATCTCATCTTCTCCCAGGTAGGACTGAGGAGATCTTCTCCCAGGTCAGCATTAGAAATACAGCTGTGTATCTATCTCCTTCATTCTGAGAAAATCACCTTTGAATAAGGCCCCTCAGGTCTATGGAGAACCTAATTCTTTTTCTTTTCTGTGAGTTTGGGATTTGTTCCTTCACCTTTCCATTGTGTTTTGCTCTAGACATTGAAGAACTAGTTGTATTAGAACAGTGTCTTTAGTAGAAATTGTGGTTATATTATGTTGGAAATGAGGTAAATTACTAAACTTAAAAGGTAATATTCCTTTTACTTTGTGAACAGAAAACTTGACTGCTCTGAAAACTGTATAAAATGCAAGTTTTTGGCCTATATACCAGTGATTGTGAAAATAAAAATAGATAACTAATACCGTGCTCACATATGATTTCTAAGATGATGCCTAGTCCTTCTGGTGTAGACATAGACTGCAGAGATCAAAGTCTGTAATACAGATTAAAATAAAGAAGGGCCTGAGAAACTGTCTCATGGAACTAAAGGGTAATGGGTAAGGTAAGTGCTGTAGGAGCTGTGACATAGATGGGCTATGGGGATACACAACGCCTGCCAGTACTTTGTATTCTGGTGTCTAGCACTCCCTTACTTTCTTAGAAAATTGGATTAGATTATAGTACTATGGAGGAAAATGAGATGAGATTGCAGGGTCAGGGGCCTCCCAGTTTGGTGAAAGCTGCAAGGCTGTATGCCATAGCTCTTAATAATGTCCAAGGAAGCTGGGCATAGTGATGCAGGTCTTTAATCCCAGCACTGGGGAAGCAGAAGGCAGGTGGATCTCTTAAGAGGACAGCCAGGGCTACACAGAGCAACCCTGTCTCCAAAAACAAAAGCAAAACAAAACAAAACAAAAAAAACAATGTCCAAGAACACTGAATTTTAGGATGCATATATGCACAAGGTTTTGTTTCGTTGGTTTTTCTTGAGACAGGTTCTCTCTAAGTAGCTCATACTGGTTTAGAATTTGTGATTCTCCTTACTCAGCCACTAAGGTACCACAATTACAAAGCTTGTACTACCTTGCTTTGTTAATAGCCTAGGATTTTGCATTTAATAAATACCTCGAAAACGTTTGTGAAGGTTCAGATTCTGTGGATTGTTTTCATATCTGTATTTCTTATGGGGAGCAGGCACATTGATCAGGAATTTATAACTATAGATCATGAGCTATAAGCAATATTCAGTCTGCATCTGGATTTAGAGCATATGGCTTTTTAAAAAGAATATCAAGAAATCTTTCAGCTAAGTCCAGATTTTTAGCATATCTTGAATAATGCTATCCAGAAAAACCAACCTGAAGTTCTGGTTGGCAAAATTCTCTGTCCTTTATAGTAGGTATCTCCTCTCTCCTCCACTTCCTGACCTTTCATGGATTCACTGCTGCAGTGACAGTTTATGGGGCAGAGTTTACTCTTGTTCCATTGCTTGAAGTTTCAAGTTACAAAAAATGAATTATTGCCATCAGTTGTCATTTAACACGAGTCTAATTGAATTTATGAATAATAAAATGTTTATACAATACAATTTAGCTTATTACAGTGTATGCATGTGAAATACTATTAAATATCTCTCTGGTGGTTTGCATGAGAAGTAACTCCCGTAGGCTATTATAATATTGGCACTGTTTGGAGAGGCTGTGGAACCTTTGGTAGGTAAAGCCTTGCTAGAGGAAACAGGCCTCTTGGGGCAGGCTTTGATTGTTTATAGTTTCATCCCACATCATGTGTTCTGTCTGATTCATGCTTGTAGTTGAAATGTGATTTCTCAGATTCCTTTTCCAACTGCCATTTCCATTTCCTTCACTTGCTGCCCTGCCTCCCAGCCAGGATGAACTCCTATCCCTCTGGAACCAGAAGCCAAAGTAAATTTTCCTTCTACAAGTTACCTAGGTCATGGTGTTTTATCACAACAACAGAAAAGTAACTACTGTAGTCTTAAAATGTGTTTTTGCTTTGAGAAATCAGTGCGAGAAATGATTGTATTTTAAATAAATATCCCAGCTCGTTCCTTTGAGAGGACCTGAGAGTAGTGAGCACAGCTAGCCTCCGGATCTGGTTTCCAAATGCTATTTCCCACTAGAAGGAATAGCATGCCTAATAATAGACCTGTGAGCTTCAGTTAGGTCTTAAACCTCATACACTGCAGTGTAGGACCCATTGAGATATCTGAGATATGATTATAAATGGTATGCTTGATAATACTGAACCAACATTCAATTTTTTTGCAATTATCTAAAAATAATAATTGACCCAATTGTAAGGAAATCTTATTTTTAAGTGATTCATACTGAAATAATGGAGATGAATGATAGAATATGTTCAAAGGGCCCATATTCACCCCTGACTAGTAGATGAATGGCTATAGATAGAAATGTGTAATTAGATGTATGAATAAATATAGATTTAGATGCAAGTGAGTGGATAGATAGATAAACGGTCACAAATATGGAAACAGAAGCAGATGAAATAAATTGGCAAAGTATTAGTTGGTATTTGCAAGTGGAGAGCTTATAACTGCATATTAATTATTCTTTTAACTGTCCTGTGGCTTTGACAATGTTAATAAATAGAATAACTAATATTTAACATTGGGGAAGATGAACCAGTTTGTCTTAATTTAATCTTTGATTTATCTTTATTGTAATAAAATACTTCATGTAAAAATCATTTTAAGTTAATTTAGTTGTTACCCTAGGCAAGGTTTCTTTTCTTTTTATCTTAAGACTTCCTTATTTTTATTTTATGTATACAGGTGTTTTTTTCTGCATATCCATATGTATATATGTGTATTATGTGTGTGCCTGGTGCCTGCAGAGAGCAAATCCCTGGAACTGGAGTTTCAGGTGTTTGTGAGCTATCACATGGATGCTGGCAATTGAGCCCTAGGCAAGAGCAGTCTGTGCTCTTAATCACTGAGTCATCTCTCCAGCCTTAGGCATGGTTTCTTAACTTGCATACATGAATCCATGTAGGATTTGTGCCGATGTTTTATAAATCTCCTTGTGTGTGTGCATGCACATGAACATAAGTATGCAGGTGTGTGCAGGTGTGTGTGTGTATATGTGTGTGGATGCATGTAGAGTGCCACGGTCACCTCAAGTATCATTCCACTGGTGCCATCCACGTTGTGTTTTAAGACAGCCTCTTACTTGTGTGTCTGGCCAGTGGATCTTGGGATCCATGTCTCCACCTTCTCAGTGCTGAGATTACAAGCACACACCACTATGTCTAGCTTTTTTCGTGAGTACTGGGGTCCCTGTGTTTGCATAGTAAACTGTTTACTGACTGAGCCATCTCTCCAGCCCATTTTATAAATACTTTGACATGTGAAAAGTAGCTTTAGTCATAGTCCCTAAGGGATGTCCTACAATGAACTTACAATGTAGAATGCTTTTTTTCTTTTGGGTTTTGGAATACTAGTTGGGTTAATCTTCAGTAGTTCTCATGAAAATTCAGTGCTTGTGAATGTAATTCCCAGGTTCTGCAAAACAATGAATTTCCAGCTGATCCCAGCTTACAAAAGACTTGCTTATATCCACTGATGACTTGATGTAAGTTTATTTGACCACAGAGATTGTTACTTAGAAACAAACCAGAACATTTTAATAACATGATGTATTCCTTTTCTTTTCCAAACTAATACTCATTTAGTATAATCACATGTTATTTTTAAGACAGTTCTGCTTTCCCTGGTGTAGGGTTCACATTCTTCACATTTTATGCAAAGGAAAAAATAAGCTAGTATGTAAGTTTATACTCTATCCATTTATATATTTAAAAGGAAACAAAACTTGAAAGAAAAAAGTAGTCATGTTGTTATTTTTTTGTTGTATAATCATGAAGATATACTTACCAAGTTAAAGCATTTGTTCCCTTTGGGAATGACGACATATGATAGACAGAATTCCAGCAGGGCTCTCAGTTTCAAATGTTCTTGTTCGGCACACTGAAGCAGGATTGCATATGAGTAGTATGCCAAGGACTTACTTCTTACATATAAACTTAAACATACATTCCACAAAACTACAGTTTTCAGTAGACTTTCTTTTATCTAAGTCTTTTGGGGGTGTGGGAGATAAATATTAACTTTCAGTATTCTGTTTGTGAAATTTTATTAGTTCTTTGAAATTTTCTTGATACAATTTATCTTGATCATACTCACCTCTGTCTGGTTCAGTTGGGTTAGGTTCAATTGGAGCTAATAGTCATAGGTCCAGAAATGAAATAAGAAAGGACAAATTTGTCATGGAATGCTCTGCCTCAACTTTGCTGCATGCTAGAAAGGCCTGAACTTTCCACACAGACTGTATTAGGGACTCAGTTGATGTTATTTCAAAGGGAGGAGTCTATCTACTAGAGAGACTTAGTGATCAAATACCATTTCTAGTTTGGTTGGCTGTTTTAAGTAATGTACAGGATTTTGAGGGGGGCACTTTTTGAATATTACAAGTGACCCATGCTTATAGGTTAAATTTAATTTTCTTATCAATTTGGTTTGTTTGTTCATAGCCCAGAGTGATGGATAATTTACTATGTATGTAGGATAATTTACTATGTTTGTAGCCCAGACTGGCCTCAAACTTGAATAATTGTTCTGCCTTACCCTTCTGAGTACAGAGATTACAGGCATGTCACTACACCAAACCTAGTCAGTTTGGTTTATTTATGATTTGTTAGTTTGTTTGTTTATTGTGTATGTGTCTCAGTATATTTGAGTTCCTGAGGCAGCCAGAAGAGGGTGTCGGATTCCTTGGAGCTAGAGTTACATGTGGTTGTGGGGTAACCGATGTATATGCTGGGGAGCTGAACTTGAGTCCTCTGGAAGAGCAGCGGGTACTCTTCTACTGAGACATTTCTCCAGCCTTGGCCAGTTTATTTGTTTGTTTGTTTGTTTTTCTTTTTACAATTTTTTAACTTATTTTTTATGTGCATGAGTGTTTGTTCTTCATTTTTGTGTGTAAGTACACCATGCTTCGTGCCCGCAGACATCAGAATAGGGCATTGCATTTCCTAGAACTAGAGTTACAGATGGTTGTGAGATATCATGTGGGTGCTGAGAACTGAGCCTGGGTCCTTTGTAAGAGCAACAAATGCTCTTAACCTCTGAGCCATCTGATTGTTTTATTTTGTTTTTGTTCTGTTTTTCAAATCTAGAATGAGAAGTACTTTAGACTTTCATACCTAATGGTGCTCTCTTAGTCTGGAGGTTGGCTCAGGGATGTTCTACACCATAGTTCACTCTGTTCTGTGTCATGAATATGAACACATTATGTCACAGGGAAAAGATGGGCACACTTGAGTTTTGTTGTTGATCCCCCACCTGCTCTTCAGGAGAGCCATGGTTTGCTAAACTGCTGACATGGCTAGCCAAGAAGCCTGCTGTATTTACTCTCTGGCCCAGTACAGAGCACTGTGCTGAACACTGCCCTAGTGCCCTTGACCTGTTCTTTTTCTCCACTGTTTATCATAAGCTAATGAAATGCTACTTTAGATAGTAATACCCACTACACAAAAGGCCTGGCAACCTTGAGCAATTCATTTCATTCCCTGTGCACCTGCCTGTTTGCTGAAGTCTCTGAATAAAGACATTGATACTCATATCCAGAAGTCAGCCCTAGGCTCAGCACTTTATGATATCACATCATTTAATCATTCGTCCACTGTGCTCCACAGTTATTTCCCCAATTTTGTGGAAGACAGATCTAAGTTTTAGACCAGGTCTGTGGCTAATACTGATTTCAGTTCTGAGTTATGTTCTTTTTTTTTTTTTTTTTTTTTTAAGTACTGGAGATAAATCTCAACGTTTCACAGAATCTAGAGCTTAGTGCTATCTAATGATTGTCTGGCATTAGATTAGAGCTAACCAGAAATTTCTTTTTTTTAAATAAAAATAAAATAAATATTTTTTTTAAAGTTGGCAAACAACAACACTGGAGGGCTGGGAGGGAGGAGAAAGCTAAGCAGAGTGTCTGGAGTAACAGAAGAGCTCAGAAGGTAGGAGGTCATCCACTTTAGAGGAATATACCTTCTTTTCAGCACCCCATGGAACCTTCTCTAAAATCAAACACATACTTAGACACAAAGCAAATCTCAACAGATACAAAACAGTTGGAATAACCTCCTGTGGTCTATCAGACCTCCATAGCTTAAAGTTAGATTTCAACAACAACAAAAACTACAGAAAGTCTACAGTCTCATGGAAACTGAATAATGCTCAACTGAATCACCAGTGGGTTAAGGAAGAAATAAAGAAAGAAATTAAAGACTTCCTAGAGATCAATGAAAATGAAGACACCACATACCCAAACTTATGGGACACTATGAAAGCAGTGCTAAGAGGGAAATTCATAGCACTAAATGCCCACATAAAGAAGTTGAAATCTCACACTAGTGACTTAACAGCACACCTGAAAGCTCTAGAACAAGAAGAAGCAAAGTCTCCCAGGAAGAATAGACGCCAGTCTATTCTCAATTATCAACTTGAGAGCTGAAATCAATAAAATAGAAACAAAGAGAACAATACAAAAAAATTAATGAAGCAAAGAGTTGGTTCTTTGAGAAAATCAACAAGATAGACAAGCCCTTATCCAAACTAACCAGAAATTTCTTTTAGTGAAATCTTTTAACACTTTTTTAAAATTTAGGTCAATCAGTGATGATCAGAACTGATATGCAACCATGAACAAAGAATTGGTTCTGTCATCTCAGTTTATAAATTCTTCTCTGAGGAATCTTTTACTCTTCCCCTAAATAAGAGGAAAGGATAGAACTGATATCATATAGGGTTTTGTTTATACTACCCTTTGAGGTTCCCTTAAACAGCAGAATTTGAATATTTCATTAAATCATTGGCTTGGGAACATAGTAATTCATGGTATGTTTAAATGATGGCTTTGGAAGGACTGTGATGCAGAACAACTATATTGATTACTAAGTATTTCCAGTTGTCAAAGCATGATTTAATTGTTGAAAGACTATGCTCTGGGCTGGAAAACAAGCTCAGTGGTTAAGTTGTATACTGTTCAGAGGACACAAGTTCAGTGCCCAGCACCCAACATGCGGCGGTTCACAACAACCTGTAACTCCAGTTCTAGAAGAATTTCATGCCTCTGGCTTCTGTATGTCCCTCTACACGTGTGCACGTTCTCACATCCACACAAAGTTAAAAATACACTTGGTTTTTCTAATGTCTAGGTTAGGAAAAATTAATAAGAAAATTTATGCCTGATTAACTTAATGGCCCTGTGAACATTTTTCTTTTGAAAATGCTGAATTTTTTCAGATTCTTTTCTATTTTTTGTTTGTTTGTTTGTTGGTATTTGGGGGGGGTTAATGTTTATACCAACTTTGGATGACACATGAATTGATCCATTTTGCACTGAGGATCAAGAAGACAAAATTCTTTGTTTATTCAACACCCACTTTTTTTGCCTACTATGCACAGTATGCAAGGGTTCAAAAACTGAATTCTTTGTTTTCTCCTAAGTTTTACAGTCCTTTTGGAAAAACACAATATACCTATCCACCTAGCTTCTATGCAACATCCCTTACACAAAGACATCTAGAAATGTCTCAATAGAAATACCAAGTGGTCAGTTAGGCATAACTAATAAACTCAGATATGACCTGAGTGTTAATGCTAACATAGCATGAAGTACTGGAGGAAGCTTCTAGAAGGGTCAGACTTTAGGTACAGTTCTTCCTGTGCTTGGAAACTAGCTTTGGAAAGACAAAGGCTGAAGTCATGGAAACTGTGGTGAGCTTGACTTCTTCTCTGATGAGGGTGAGCTGACTCTCAAAACATGTGTCCTGGCACATACATTCACCCACCAACCCTAGGACTTTCTGACTTTACTGTCCTCCTATCTCTGTCTTGTACTACAAGCCAGGTTCAGCCTATCCTCTGACAAATGGCCACTTTCAACTTCTCTAATAAAAACAAAGTTGCTTCATTTGGAGGAGTGGTAGGCTCACTTCCTTATCATTGACCTAGATCTCCCATGAGCCTTGTGTGATGTGATCTACTTATCTATTCGAAACATAGTATTTAAGTCCTTCTCTAGTTCCTGGCATATTTATTCCTTCATAACACCAGGCTATATATGTTTTTCACTAGATCATATCTTAGTATTTTTAAAAATCGCCATGTACAATAAGCCAAATCTCGAATTTACAGATAGCATTCCATGTACATATGTACAAAGTCAAGACACAACATTAATGTTTTCCCAACCACGGCTAGTCTAAGACTTCTTAGTGCACATATGTGCTAATGATTACAACAGATTTATGAGGCCAGACTGAACATCTGTTTGTTATAACATTATTTCAAGAAGAATGTTTGCTGTAAGGACATTTATCACTATTTTTATGAAATTAAAACATCCCATTCAGAACATGATGAAATTTCAAGACTGAACAGGTTCCATACTGAAAACATTTATAAAACTATTTTTAAAAAAAAGAAAGAAAGAAAAAGAAAACAAAACAGTTGAAATAAGTGAATCCAAATTCAGGGCAAAGTTCCAACTGTCATTCTGATTTTTAGCTTTATGCGAGAGTCTGCTACCTTAACAAAGTTGGGGAAAGTGTCTGCGGCTGCACACACCATCCTTTCCTTGCAGGCTGTCAACTGTGGGCACATATCCCCTGAGAGTTCTCAGGCCCTGGCAGGAGAAGCCTAGGCTGCTCTGCTCCTTGCATCACCACTGTTTGACTGATGGACGCTCTTGCCTGGGTACTTGATTTTCTACTTACAGTAACCCTACCAGAACGGAAGAGCTTCTCAGTTAAATTTGTCATTGGCTTTCTAAAGTGGCACCATAATGCAGCTAAAGAAAGTTACAGTAGACTTGACAGGTAATATATACCTGTAATTCTAACACTTGGGAAGCCAAAACAGAAGGACCATGATGAGTTCAAAGGCAGCCTGAGCTATAGAATGAGACTATTTGGAAATAAAAAGTTTGAGAATAAGAAATAAATTGTTTAGTAACCCATCACTGTTGTATTTAAATATTAATTCGATTGGCTCATCATACTCAGTTTGAGTTCCCTTTGACCTGAGCACGAGCATTTTATTGCTTCTAGTTCCTGATTTTCAACATGGTGTGACTAGCTATTTCAGTCTTCTGTTCCTTTGACTTCATTGCCATGATGGGCTATGCCCTTAAACTGTATCACAAAATAAACCATTTTTTTCCTTGAGTTGGCTTTTGTCAGGGTATTTTGTCATAGTGTAGTGGTTTGAAAGAAAATGGCCCCCAATGGGAGTGGCACTACTAGGAGGTGTGGTCTTGTTGCAGGAAGTATGCCCGTGGCTTTGAGGTCTCTTTTACTCAAGCTTCCCTCAGTGTAACACTCAGTCCACTTCCTGTTGCCTGCATATCAAGATGTAGCCAGCACCATGTCTTCCTGCACACCACCATGCCTCCTGCTGTGATGATAATGGACTAAATTTCTGAAACTGTAAGCCACCACCTCAATTCAATGTTTTCCTTTATAAGAGTTGCCATGGTCATGGTGTCTCTTCACAGCAATAGGAACCCTAACTAGGAGTCACAGTAACAGAAAAAGAAGCTAAAGCAGTGGCCAAAGCTAGAAATGAAGTCGTGAGCCTAGTGTTTCTCCAGATCCCAAAATTGAGAGTTAATGAAAGAAGTCAGCATAGTTTCTGTATGTATCATAACTTTTTTATCAGTACAGAGATCAGAGGTCGTCATGGTTGCACATGCCTTTAATCCTAGCACTTGGCAAGTCCCAGGCCAGCCAGAGCTACACAGTAAGACACTATCTCAATTAATTAATTAATAAAATTTATAGTAATAAGAAATCATTACAAGTTAGTGTGTAATAAATACTACTTTGTTCATTAAACTGATAAAAAGTACATTTCAGCAAATATGGCAAGAGAGGTGGTTGCTAACTATAACTAGTGGAGGAATGTTTTCAGAAATGAGTTATTTTTACATTTAACTCAGCTTATAGTTAGCAGTAATTTGTATTTTTTAAAACAAACTACAACTTTTATAGTTTCTCTCTCTGTCTCTCTATCTCTCTGTCTGTCTCTGTCTCTCTACATAGCCCTGGCTGTCCTGGAACTCACTATATAGAACAGCCTAGCCTCAAACTCACAGAGAGCCTCCTGTCTCTGCCTCCCAAGTGCTAGGACTAAAGGTGGTGTGTCCAGCTTACTTTTCATAATCTTTTGATCTTGCTGAAGAAGACATGGAAGCTGTCTTAAAATGCCCTTTTTTTTTTAACTTTAAAAAGTAATTCTGGCTTATAGTGTAGTACTTTCATATGCCCTTCTGCTAGCTTTCCTTACCGTTACCAGTGTGCATATAACCACTGTAAACTGAACTAAACCAAGAAGTTAGCATTAGAATAGTGTTTGGGGAACTGGAGAGATGGCTCAAGAAGTTAAGAACAGGTACTGCTCTTGCAGTGGACCCAAGTTCAGTTCACAGCATCACATCAGTTTGCTCAGAACCACCTGTGACTCCATCTCCATGGCATCCAACACCCTCTTCTAGCTTCAAAGGGCATTACACTCCAGTGCACAGCCTAACCCCCACCCCACCCACACAAAGTAAAGAGATGTAATTTTAATGCATGAGTAAAATTTATAAGTGGCAAAAGAAAACTTGAAATTACTTGATGTTTTGTGGTTTAAGAACAATACTTGAATACAGTCTTATGCATGAAAATGCATAGGATGATATTTCTCTGGGTCTAATATAATTGTTTTCAAGATGAAGATGTTCTAGAGCAGAGTCTTCATCTTCTTCAGCATTACAAATTTGTTCAGGAAGAATATTCCTAAAGAAAAATAGACATGTAAATTACAAGCAATCCAAGTAATCTAACTTTAGGATTTAGAAGTTACATTTTAAAAAATGTTTTGTTTCTTAAAATGAAGTTAGGCAGGTCATAGTGACTCACATCTGTGATTCCAGTACTCAGGAGCTTAATCAGGGATTGCAGTGAGTTTAAAGATAGTCGTCACTACTCAACTGCATTCCCGGCCAGCCTGGTCTAATAAAGCCAGGTCTCAAAAGGGAGGAAAAAGGACAGTAGAAGTAGATCGTTAGATCTAACAACTGTAAGAAATGAAGCAGTAAGAGTGTAGTCACAGCCTGCAAAGTGAGGAAGTTCTTCCTAATTGTTGATTTAAAACAGAACTTCTGTTACTGTGTAGCTGTGTAGCCAAGGCTGGCCTTTAACTCCTGATCCTGTTGCCTTCACCTCTCAATTGCTTGAATTAGAAGCGTGTGCCACTGAACTTATCTCCATACTGTTCCAGATTAATCTTCTCGTCACCCATGCTGCCTAGGCAGGCATAATGATTAGACATGCAGAAACCTTCCAAAGTGAAGGAAGATGAGTTCCAAGAAATTTATTCAGAATTTACCTTTATAAAACTCTATATTCAGGCAATTATTGTATGCTACAGATCACTTTATG
This sequence comes from Peromyscus nudipes, assembly GCA_902168325.1. Lineage (NCBI taxonomy): Eukaryota > Metazoa > Chordata > Mammalia > Rodentia > Cricetidae > Peromyscus > Peromyscus nudipes. The sequence goes on along the minus strand of CABHPH010110175.1, from coordinate 2,120 downwards.
TACATGGGGGTTTATAGTATAGTGTATTTACTGCTTTACCACCTTAAATGAGTCTGTCTCCAAGGCTCCACATATTGTGTAGTAATACTCTACTCAATACTGTGGAAATTTGCAAAATTAACACAAAAGTGGAAATCATTATCAATCTTCACATACCTATTATTCCATTTTTAGCAATTATTAACATTGCCAGTTTTGTTTAGATCTAATTTTTAGCACCAGTTTTTCTCTTCAGAATAAATGTAAAAGTTCATATTATGAGTATTATTTGTCAACCAAAATTTAAATTGACACTAGAAAAATTCAAAGTTTACCGAATCTTATTGTTGTTCAGCCTCAGAAAATGAAGTGCTTTCATTTCTGGTATTCCAGGTGGTATGGATTTTAAGTCATTGTGATCCAGAAATAATTCTCTTAGAGAATGATATGCCCCATAGAATGAGACTAGGTCCACACCATCATCCGCAAGTCTGTTAAATGACAGGTACAAGTACTCCAGGCCTGGTTCCATATGGCCAAACACATAGCCAGGGATCCGTTCAATCTGGTTCCCAATTAGTACGAGGTGCAGCAGAGACTTAGGTAGATAGGAGGGGACATGGTAAAGCTTGTTATAGGACAGGTCAATGGATTCAAGATTTCTGCAACAAAGGAAAAGTGAACAGGATAATGAGCTTCAGTAGACTGACGGGCCATCCTAATGAACCTAAACAGAACCAGATTATATATGTCATCCTGGGTCTGTCTGGCCCCCAAGCTCATATTCTTACCAACATCCACACAGTACCTTAGCTAGGGTTGTTCATCAGAGTCCACTCAGATCCTTTGGGAAAATGGGGAAACTAAGTTCAAATTGTTGAATCAAGTGAAATCCACAAGTCTTTATTTCTAGTAATGATGTTTCCTGATTTGTGGTGAGGGTGGGGGTTGCCTGTACTTTTGTTATTTGATTTATGATCTGGCACATCAGGGACTTGGGTGAGATGAAGGGATTAGAGTGAAATGGAGGAATGTGGAAGTGTTAATGCACTGGGAAGTCCTGGGAATGTGTTGAGCTCCCTGCTTTGTTTCAGAAACTTCCCCTGAGTCTACAAGGGCTTCTGCCCAACCCTTTTCACCCAATAAAGATTCCTCTATTCACAAAGGACTTCATTATCCTCCCGTTGGGTCCAAAGCCTCTTTTCTTTTCTTTTTCTTTTCTTTTCTTTTCTTTTGTCGAGTGAACCTTTTGTTTTTTTTTGGTTTTTTTTGAGACAGGGTTTCTCTGTGTAGCTTTGCGCCTTTCCTGGAACTCACTTGGTAGCCCAGGCTGGCCTCGATCTCACAAAGATCCGCCTGGCTCTGCCTCCCGAGTGCTGGGATTAAAGGCATGCGCCACCACCGCCCGGGTCCGAAGCCTCTTTTCATCTCCGTAAACAGCCCATTTCCCAGGGTGGTCAACTTAGGAGTATATCCTTGTATAAACATTCAGACTATGTTTGGGCATATCCATTGGACATGATATCAGACTGGACTTGCCTTCAACTCATTCATTCTTTGCTAAAGACTAAAATAGGCTGTTGGTTCCTTCTAGGAAGGTGGATTCTATTTTGCACCTCTACTCTCAAACAAAGCCTTCTTGAGGAAGAGAAATGGTTTGGATCAAAGAAGGCAATATGGTGTAGGAAGACAGGCCAGGTCTCTGCAGCTTGGTATTTCCATCTAGTGATGAAGGAAAAGGGAGTCAGCACTCCTCTCTGTGTGCAGAGGATTATGCCATTTAACTGACAACTTGTCCGGTAGGCATTGATTGTTATGAGTCAACCCCCATTTCTTGCTAGTTTAGCACTTAGCAGGTCCGCAGGCAGTAGTGGTCATAATATCACTTACCTAATACTTACCTAATAAATAGTTTGGAAACTCAGTGAAGTAGCTAAATTTTGGAATTAAGAGGAACAATTCCATGGGAAAAGATGCTAAGAAAGTTAAACTGTGGTAGATACTTACTGTAGATGTAACCAACCGTCTTATTAAATAAGAAACACAGAGCCAATGTAAAGATGAAAGCCCAAGAGGTCAGAGCTAAGAGTCTTACCACTTTCCGCCAGCTAGCCTCTCCCGCCAAGAGACCTCTCCGAAAG
>CABHPH010110173.1:0-49103 GCA_902168325.1 Peromyscus nudipes | reverse complement strand
TTTCCCCTTTTCTCTTACAGAAATGCTGAGGGATATCATCCGAGAATACACTGATGTTTATCCAGAAATCATTGAACGCGCCTGCTTTGTCCTGGAGAAGGTAAAAAGCCAAACCTAAGAAACTGGAATGATGGGGAAAGTTTCAATTTTATGAGATTCCTACTGGAAGTTTAGGACAAGGCTTAACAGGGCTGTGACTGCCTGCCTATGGGTAGATTTATGCTAACTGCTGTAATTTCATAATCTGTTTTCTTGCCCCTGTAGAAATTTGGAATTCAGCTGAAGGAAATTGACAAAGAAGAGCATCTGTATATTCTCATCAGCACCCCTGAGTCTCTGGCTGGCATACTGGGAACGTAAGATGGGAAAGGAGATGGAATATGGCCTTTCTCAGTGATGCTTTTTTTTTCTAAGAGTTTCAGTATTCAGTCTCATAGGAGGTCATAGGCAGAGTGGGGGCATAATGATCTCCACTGAGGAATACTGGAAAAGCTAAATTGGTAAGCTTGCTGGGGTTTTTCAAGCAAATGGCTGCTGGCTATATACATATGTGTATTCTTTTTGGACTCCTCTAGGACCAAAGACACACCCAAGCTAGGCCTCCTCTTGGTGATTCTGGGCATTATCTTCATGAATGGCAACCGTGCCAGTGAGGGTGAGTGGCTGGACTTGCAGCTGGGGGGTTGGCTACAACCTGATTCCCATGCTTGCTTCCTATGCCTTATGTCCTCTTGCCTTCCATTACAGCCGTCCTTTGGGAGGCACTGCGCAAGATGGGACTACGTCCTGGGTATGATTAGGCTCTGTCATCTCCTGTCTGTTTGAATTCTACTTTGGCAGCAGGGGATGGTCCCAGAATTGCATTAACCTGTTGGTCTGGGTGGGGGAACTTTGCCTTGGGGATATCTAAATTGTGTGGATAGATGGGACAACAACCTTGAACTCTCTCCCTCTTTTCTTCAGGAAAATTCTTATTGTCATTTTCTTTTTTACCATCAGGGTCAGACATCCCCTCCTTGGTGATCTGAGAAAGCTTCTTACTTACGAGTTTGTAAAGCAGAAGTAAGTGACTGCTTGGTCCGCATCCGAAAAGACTTTCTAAACATATTACACACCACACCTGTATAAAGGTTCACAGAAATAACACCTTTACTCAGAAGTGTTTACCAAATGTACTCTTTGAGGTAGGGTGTTTCTACAGCATAGTTATAAGTGAAGCCTGTCCACCATGCTCATAGTACACTTTCTCAGGAAAGGGGGGGCCATGTCGGAATCCTGGAAGTGATCTATTTGTGGTTCGTTGACAAGATTATCAGAACCTGAAGCAACAGCTTTAGCAGAAGGGTTAAAATGAGTGTTTCCTTTCTGTGACCCCATACAAGTGTCCCTTGCAGCTCTGAATGGTTGCCTGGCGTAGAATCCCTGGCATAGGAAGTCTAAGACCTGATTCTTGAAAGGTAGATACCCTGACTGTGTTTAGGAGTGACTCTGCAGAAAAAGATTTCTATTTGAATGAAAGAGTTTCAGAATCCAGCATTACAGGGTATTGTTTGCAGACTGCCCATAAACACGGACTCTTTTTTGCCCCTCAGATACCTGGACTACAGACGAGTGCCCAACAGCAACCCTCCTGAGTATGAGTTCCTCTGGGGCCTCCGTTCCTACCATGAGACCAGCAAGATGAAAGTGCTGAGGTTCATTGCAGAGGTAATGGAGGAACTGCTGGCAGGTTCATTAGGTTCAGTCCCCAGAACCCGGGAAAAAAGCCAGATGTGGTAGTGCGTGTTTGCAGTCCAGTGCTGGGGAGATGGAGAGCCTACTTACTGAAATACACTATCTCAAAAGAAAGGGAGATGGTACCTGAGGAACAACACTTAAGATTGAACTTCTGGCCTCCATGCATGCACATACCTGCCACATGTATGTGCACATACATACAGGAACACACAAGAAAAGCCATCTCAGCAATTTACAAATATATGCTAGTCATTAACTTACAGACTTTCTGCTGCATAATAGATATCCAGAACTTACTCATTATATCTAACTAAATTTCATACCCTTTAATGAATATGTCCCTCTTCCTCATTCCACTTGAGCCCCTGGCAACCACCATTCTAATCTACTCCTGTCAGTCTAGTTTTAGATTGCCAATACAATATTTGTCTCTTTGGATTGACTTATTTAACATAATATCCTTCAGTTTCAACCATATTGTCACGAATAGTAGGATTTTCATTTTTAAAGACTGCATAGTATTCCATCGTATGTAATACAATATTTTCTTTTTCCATTCATCTATTGTTGGGCACTTACACTGATTATGTATCTTGGCTACTGTAAAAGGTTTGGTTTTGTTTTCTATTCCTCATTGCAGGTGCAGAAGAGAGACCCTCGTGACTGGACTGCACAGTTCATGGAAGCTGCAGATGAAGCTTTGGATGCTCTGGATGCTGCTGCAGCTGAGGCAGAGGCCCGCGCTGAAGCAAGAACCCGCATGGGAATCGGAGATGAGGCTGTGTCTGGGCCCTGGAGCTGGGATGACATCGAGTTTGAGCTGCTGACCTGGGATGAGGAAGGAGATTTTGGAGATCCTTGGTCCAGGATCCCCTTTACCTTCTGGGCCCGATACCACCAGAATGCCCGCTCCAGATTCCCTCAGGCCTTTACTGGCCCCATTATTGGCCCCAGTGGTACAGCCACTGCCAACTTCGCTGCCAACTTCGGTGCCATTGGCTTCTTCTGGGTTGAGTAAAATGTAAGTAAATCACTTTAAATTAGGCAGGTAGGGTTCTTGGGGGATACATGGTCAGTGGGGATTGTATTCACATTCCTAAGCTAGTAGTAATGTAAAACCTATGGTAGAGGAAAAAGAAGCACAGAGAAGTAGTATTTGGTGTTAATGTTCCTTATTACTTTATCCAGCTTATTAAATTCTTTTCCTTTTTTCTTGTATTCACAGATCCTGCTCATCATTTGCAATAGTTTTCCCTCCGAGTGAGGCTGAAGCCTCAGATTCCTTCAAAACACAGCTATCTAGAGAGCCACATCCTATTGACTGAGAGTGGCATGCAAGATAAATTTATTTGCTATTCTGTCTATTACTTTTTTTTTCCTTGTGTGTTGTCAAGTTTTGGTATCAGAAATAAATGTTGAAATTGCAAAGTGAATTAAATGTGCTCCTCTTTTTTGTATGTATATCCAGGGAGAGAGAGAAAGTTCAACATATTTATTGGCTCTAACCTGAAGAGCAGATCAGCTTTCAATATATGGAAATGTGGGTAGATCCATCTAATGGAGTAGGAACCAAAGAAGGGAATGAATGAACACAAGTGCTATTGAGATCTAAGGACTGGTATAATAGTTCATACATTAAATAGCACATGAGTAATGCATGTGATGGGTAATGCTACTGTATAAGAAATGGAACAGTGAAGGAAGGTGTGGATGGTCAAAACAATCACTTTTAAGAAGAAAAGTGAAACCCCCAGTGTTTCAAGAGTCAAGAGTGGAGGATAGAAGATGAAGGGTCAGTGGCAGGATTCCAGGAGGTTCATATGTCCATGTGGAAAGGGAACGAACTCTAGGATAAAGGCAAGAAAAGGAATAACCCCATGAGCCAGGTACCAAAGTCTCTTCTGTGAGAATCCCATAGCCACATTACCCATAAAGGGCTGAGCTAATAGATCACCTCTGGAAATTCGGCCTGTCCCTCCAGAAGCCATCACAATCCCCTGGTGACACAGGACTGGGGAACTTCATCACAGATACAGGGTTTATGAAGGCGGCCTCAAAAGGGGTGACAATAATTAATGAAAAAAGAGGCCATGAATTTGGGAAAGAACAAGGAAGGGTGTGTGGGTGGAGGGAGGAAAAGGGAAGGGAAATGATGTAATTATCTCAAAAAAATATTTTTTTAAAAAAAATAGTCTCCTGCAGGGAGAAAGGGGAGTCGTTGCTTAGAAAACAGGGATTAAGGAAGTAAAACCTCTCTTAAGTCCAGCTAGATAGCCTTTGGCTATGACCTGAACTGGACCGCTTGAGTTACTGAGGCTTTCTCACCAGGAACAAAATTAGGCCTAGACCATAACTTAATTAAAAACTGGTATTTGGGCACGTGAGCAGGGCAGGGGCAGAAAATTTGGGTGGTGGGAAAAAAGCAAGAGCAAAGACAATTTGATTGGGAAGGGCTCAACAATGCTCAGGGACAGCGTCCAAGGGCTCTTGAGATCTGTGGGTAATGTCCACATTCCGAGAAGCGAGCCCAGGGCTAGTAGGACGTGTAAGGCCCCAACCCTGCACTGCCTCTCGTCCTTACTGCGGGCTTTCCTTTCCGCTGGGCATGGCTCCTGGCCTCTTCCCAGGTATGCCTGGAGAGTCGGCCTGATACCTGTTTGGCAGGGGCTGTCACAGCCCTGAGACTCTGGGTCTGGGCTGTACTGGTTGATGTGAAACACCTGGGGTGTCTGGGGCTGGAGCCAGCCTTTCCGTGTGGGAGAAAGCTTTTCAGCATGCGCTTTGGTAACAGCCAGTTTGGGTACAGAGCACCAAGGCCTGTCGCGGTGTGTGTTCCACAGCCTCCACATTCAGGTAGATGGATGCTGCTTTGCAGCTTCAGAAAAGAACAACTGATAGTCCATAAACCCTCCAGATAATCACAGGTTTCCCTGAAGTTTTCCTACAACCATCCTCATCACTCCACAGCCCAGATCCATACTCTCCAGGTTGTATCTGCCCCAGAGGGAGGGGAGCTCAGATGAGCTGTAGGATATGTGGGAAGGATTCCAGGCCCAAAAGCTGCAGTAAAGTCATCCAGCTCTTCTCCTGCCTGCACTAAGCTTAAGTTGCTCATTTGTACATGGGGAAAGGTCTCCCCAAACTCTTGCTATGTTCAACACTGTGATCTAATGTATGTGAAACTGACCGAGGGTAGTGGCTGGAGAGATGACCCGAGTTCAGTTCCCATCATCCACATGGCAGCTCACAACTGTCTGTAACTCCACCTCCAGGGGACCTGGCACCCTCACACAGCCACACGTGCAGGCAAAACACCAATGCACATATAAAAATAAATCATTATTTTAAAAAAATTGACAGAAGGCTGTGTGTGGATCCTCCAAGCCATGCTAGATGAAAGAGTCTTGCGCTGCTGTTCTGGGTGCTCACATCCAAGAAAGGTTGAGTCAGAGGATGATGTGGTTATAGCAACACCAGAGGTGTGCAGGCTACCAGGAAGTCCTAAGGAGCCTGAAAAAGGAGTTTGAAAGTGTGTCACTGGGGCCTGGAGCTGGCAGAGTAACCCCAGCATTTGCTGGAAGCCCCTTTAGCCCCATCCCCATGGACTACACCCTATCACAGGTTTCAGTATGCTGTTCTGTCCTGTTCACACCCAGACTGCATTTGATTCTAGTCCTTCTCTGTTCACAAAATCCTGTGCAACTCGTATAGCTGGCCAAACATGAATGAAGCCTTCAACGTTAATGGTCTTATTTTTTGTGTTTTCTGTAACAGGATGTAATTGTAACTTAGACTCAAAATATTTTTTTTAAATTCCATGTGTGTCAGAGAGAGAAACAGAGACATGCTTGCGCGCACACACACACACACACACACACAGAGAGAGAGAGAGAGAGAGAGAGAGAGAGAGAGAGAGAGAGAGAGAGAGAGAGAGAGAGAGAGATTTGCTTGGCCTTTGAGTCTTAAATAACTAGCACAAGAACAAAACATAATTTGTGTGATTCGGGGCAAGTATCTTGCCCTCTCTGATCCTCATTTACCCATCTATAAAAGGAGCTGAGCAAATAAAGGCATTAGGAAAAAACTAGATTTCTAGCTACTCGCCACATTTCCAAGCTCTCTTTGCCATTGTGCTGAGGTCATAAGATCATTTCTGGCCAGTGTACATCCAGGATAACATCCCTACAGGGGAACCATGTGTCAGACTCACTCCTGGGAGGAGTTGTCTGAGTGACTGGATGGCCTGATGGGGAGACTGATGCAGAATGGGAGGAAACGGAACAACTGACATAATCTCTCAGTCCGGGGCCTGGCCGACACTTTCTCTGTCTCTGCCACAGCACCGCACGTGAAAATACAGTGCTCTCATGTGTTAAATTCCCCAAAACAAATAAAAAAAAAACAGTCATAAAGAGTAAAGAAACAGTCATTTGAAAAGGCATTTTAGCACATTTTTATAATTTGGAAAACCAATAACTCCTTTTGATTTTATTATTTTGAATTTAATATTAATGTGTACTGATTGTACATATTAACGGGGTCCAGTATGCTATTTCCACATATGCATACAACGTGCTCTGATCAAGTCCAACCTCCTTTTATCCACCCCAAAGCAGATACTATTCCCAACCTCAATTAAGCAATATTCTGTATTCAGATCTATATATTCTAGCTTTTATCATTCTCTTTTCTTTCCAGCTTCACTGAAGCACAATTGTCAAATTAGACGTACCACAGTGTTTAGCAATGTGTGTGTGTGTGTGTGTGCATACATGTGTGTGTATATAGGTATATTTATGTGTGTGCTTGTATATATATATATATATATCGTTAAATGTTCCATGATAGTGTTAATTTATATACCCATCTGCTCATGTAATAGTCATTTTGTGTGTGGTAAGTAAAGTTAGGGTCTAAGATCTACTCTTTTAACAAATTTGAAATATATAATCCAGAGTTACTATCTATTGGTACTATGCTATACATTAGCTCTCTCGAATTTTATTTACCCTAATTAACTGAAGATTCATACTCTTTGGCAACACATACACCCCCCCCACCCCCCCACCCCCGGCAGCCCAGGCCCTGGCAAACACCATTCTACTCTCTGCTTCTACGGATCTGACTTTAAAGATTTCGTACATATGTGAGATCATGTGGTATCTACCTTTCGATGTCTGCCTCACTTCACTTAACATAATGTTCTCTCGAATCCTCCATGTTGTTGCAAACAGCAAGCTTTCCCTACCTTTTCCCCCTTTATTTATTATTGGTGTGCACAAGTACATGTTTGGGTACACTTGCGCCATGGCAATAATACACAGATCAGAGGACAGCCTGTAGGACTTGGTCCTCTCCTTCCACTATGTGGCTTCCAAGGATAGAACTCGGGTTCTCAGACTTGGCCTCAAGCACCTTTGCCTGCTAAGCCACCTCACTGGCCCAGGATGGCCTTACTTTTTAAACCGATTAGTATCCCACTGGGTTTGTGTACCGTATTTTCTTTACCCATTCTTATGTTGATGGAAACACGGTTGATTTATGCTATTATGAATAATACTGCAATGAATATTGGCATACAAATGTCTATCACCTGAACATACTTCATTCATTTTCTCTGGATGTGTGTACAGAAAGTAGATTGCTGGTAGTTCTTTTAATTTTTTGAAAAGTCTCCATACCATTTTCTACTTACAAATTTTAATATCAATGAGATAGTAAAACACATGTGACATAAGGAGAAAAGAGGGAAGAATGGAATGGGAGGGTTATGTAAGAAAAGCAACAGGAGCGTGGGGCAGAGGAAAAGGCGGAGGGAAGGATAATCACCACTAAGGATGTTTGATAAAGCAATATGGAAACCTACTACTTTGTAATAGAATACAGTCATTATAAAAAAGTCTACTTCGAGTTACCCTACACAGGGGATAGTGCTCTTCCCAGCAGCCATCTGTTGCCAAATAAAAATCAATACCAGGTGTAGGAGCTCTTCTCTCAGGTTGTTGTCCATTGTTATTCCAGAAACCCCAAACTTAACACAGGCTATTGTCACTACTCTTGTTTGGCCACCTGAACCTGCTGGTAAGAGCCTATTGTCGATATTACAAACTTTGGCCGCAAGACACTGAAAAATCAAGTTGGTACTGACCAGGAAGCTTCCTCCCCAATGACTAGCTTCATAGTACCAGGAGGTGCTATACAGGCTGCTGGGGGAGAAAAGCCATCAGTAGTCTTATCCAGGTCTGAATCCTGTGAGCTACAATAACATCCAGCATAGCAAAATCCACTCATGGCTGCAAGAGCGGCATGAATGTTAACGGAGTAACCAGCTACATTCTGCTTTCTGCTTTGATTTGAGGTCTGCTCCTTAGGAAGAAACATGTCCAGTTCGGTAAATCGGACCAAGGACCCATGGCTGGGGAGCTTCTAAGCCCCAGGTATGAATCTACTACCATTATTTTTCAAATAGACATACTGTCAAGCAGATCTCTAAATTTGTGTCTCTTTGTCCATTGCTTAGCACAGCTTTCACTCCTCATAAAAGAAATTTCTTTGAACAGTGGACAGTGGTTAACACAGAAATTCACAGCTGGTCGAAGTACAGGGAATAAGTGTCCATGGAGTGCTCAACCATAAACAAGACATCTCTATCACCCCGCTCCTCCCAAGGATCATGAAAAATGCAAGACGGGGAACAGAAAGATTGTAAGAGCCAGAGATCATGAAAGAAAGCTGTCTTCTGGACATCACAGCACTGCTGCACCCATAAACTTGCCGCCACTGTGGTTGCCTGCACAAGCCCAATCCACTCCACATTCGAGAATGGCGTGGAAAGAATGGCGTGGAAAGAAGTTCACGAGCTCCTACCCCTAGCTGAGAAGCTGTTGACAGCTGACTGCTGCTGGGAGAGAGAGTTTGTTTTCTGTAAGGGGATGGTGGCCTGGTAGGTTGACCATGCTCCAGTTGATAGTCTCACACACATGAGGATATGAGCAGCACAAATCTGACTTGGTGGATAATGTAAAAGAAATTAGAATAGAGTGCGATGTAGTGGTGCACACCTTTCATCTCAGCACTTGGGAGGCAGAGGCAGGCAGATCTCTGAGTTCAAGGCCAGCCTGGGCTGCAGAGTAAGTTTCAGGACAGCCAGAGTTACATACTGAGACTCTGTCTCTTAAAAAACTAGAGAAAATAAATAAATAAAGAAGCCAGGAATGGTGGTACATGCCTTTAATCTCAGTACTTGGGATGCAGAGGCAGTTGGATCTCTGTGAGTTGGAGGCCAGCCTGGTCTGCATAGTGAGTTCCAGGACAGCCAGAGCTGTTACACAGAGAAACTCTGTCTTGAAAAACCACAAAGAAAGAAAGAAAGAAAGAAAGAAAGAAAGAAAGAAAGAAAGAAAGAAAGAAAGAAAGAAAGGAAGGAAGGAAGGAAGGAAGGAAGGAAGGAAGGAAGGAAGGAAGAAAGGAAGAAAGGAAGAAAGGAAGAAAGGAAGAAAGGAAGAAAGGAAGGAAGGACATGAAGATTGGGAGATGAGCAGGGATGAATATGATCAAAATACATTATTTGTGTGTATGAAATTCTCAAATAATCAAAATATTATATATATTTTGAAAGTCCATTATCAGTAATTATCAGAGAGATGTAAACTAAAATCACAACCACATTTGTTCAAATGACTACAATAATTAGTGTTAATGAGGATGTGGAGAATAAGAGAACATTTGTACAGCATAGCTAGGAATGGAAACCAGCATATTCATATGAATTTCAATTTGAGCCAGTCCACAAAAAGCTTAGATTTAGATGTAAATTTGTACTCCACTCATAGATCATCTGAAGGGGTGTGTATCTTTACAATGTTCCTCCTCTCATTCTGTCCATTTATTTGGATCTTCTCAGATATATGTCATCAATATTTTTGCCATGTACGTATACATGATTTATTAGTTTGTACCTCATTATTCCCTTTGCTTTGAATTGATTGTAAATGATATTGTGTTTCTATTTTCCATTTCTACATATGAGTTAGACAAGTGGCTGATTTTTGTGCATAAAAATTGTTTCTTGCATGTTAGGTTTTAGGGAGGAGAGGGGTCCAAGAAAGAAATGCCGAGTTGAAACAGCCTTAGGTTAGGAGTCATCAGAGAGCCAGACAGAGCTGTGAGTGCGAACGGAGAGTTTCCACCTGATCAGAGAGTGCAGAATGCGTTCTTTCAAGGTCGCTCATGAGAAAGTAGGTAGGTTGTGTCCAAAGAAATGGGCCCAAGGTTGACTCATCTCAACAAGTTAGATTCAGAAAGCATTATCATTTTTATATTCCTGACTAAAATGGGTATTGAAAAGTCCCAAGGGCATCCCTAGATAAGGAGTGCGTGAAAGGACAGTAGGCCTAGTTAGTATCCAATGAAACAGTTCAGTTCCCAGTCCTCCTTCGCTTTGGGTTTATCTGGAAATGCCCAGTCAGGGGAGGAGGAGGAGGAGGAAGGTGGAACACTGCGCTCTTGTGAGAACAATGAAGGAGAAGTAAAGACTGCAAAGGGCTGTGGTAGCCTGCCTCGCAGAACCTGGGAGACAGAGACAGAGAGACAGAGACAGAGAGACAGATAAATTGAGTCTGTGAGGTGCCTCATAGCAGGTAGAAGATTTTTATGTAACATTTCTAATTTTTTTTGTTTATAAAACACAAACAAGACTGAGGGATGATTTTATAGAAAAGGGGATTGGGGGCCCTAAAGGATTAGTGAGCATCAAATTCATTTCGGTCCTGGATTAAGACATTGTTCAGTTAGGAGTTCCCCTCCCTAAATTTGGTGATGCATGCATTTGGAGGATGTTGTGCACATGAGTTCATGCAGCATTTGGACAGTGGTCTAGATAAATGGGGTCAGCACACAGACTATAGAGGTCTCTATGGATGTAAGAATCAGCACACTTATTGAGGAGGTAACAATAGACATGAACCATAAAGTCCGAGGTAAGTTCTGAAATCATTTGGCCCATGATTCTGATGCCTGCTGTCTGGTTTTTGAAGCAAGGTTGGCTAACATTTTTGCTGCATCTCTGGCAGCTCTCCTCCAAGAAGAGGCAAAGTTCTCCCTTTTCTCTTCTCAGGAGAGTTAGGCACCGCCAATGAGTCTACCTAATCCTAGATTCTTACTGGGCTTTGAGAGATCTCACCAAGACTTTCTTGTATATCCTGAGATGAACATGATTAGTATGTTAAGGATACAGCTAAGCCTCCTATTCCTGTGCTAATGCCTGCTGGTATCCCCAAAGCCACAAGTAGAGGGATAAGAAGGGGGATTATCTGTTTGCATATGTGACCAATTAAGTGGACTGGAAAGCTTCATTTATTGAGAGCCACATCTACGCTTGGGCATAAGTGTGTTGGGGTACAGTTGGTGAGAAGAGAGGGGTAGACTGGGGTGCCCTACTTGAATAGACAGGTAGTAAAGTGGAGGGGGAAATGGAATAGTTGGTAATTTTTTTGGTAGGTTTAATTTCACACACTGAAAGAGAAGCACAAGAGCAGGGTTGAGGTTTGAAACATCTTGGAGGAACAGGAAATGTTTGCGTCTAGATAACAGGATGAAAGAGGTGTGTCCTAGTTAGGGTTTTTATTGCTATGACAAAACACCAGGACCAAAGAGCAAGTTGGAGAGAAAGGGTTTATTTGGCTTACACTTCCATATTGGTGTTCATCACCAAAGGAAGTAAGGACTGGAACTCCAACAGGGCAGGAACCTGGAGGCAGGAGCTGATGCAGAGGCCATGGAGGGGTGCTGCTTACTGACTTGATTTACATGGCTTGCTCAGCCTGCTTTCTTATAGAACCCAGGACCAGTAGCCCAGGGATGGCACCACCCATAATGGGCTGGGCCCTCCTCCGTTGATCACTGAGAAAATGTCTTACAGCTGGATCTCATGGCCGCATTTCCTCAGCTGAGGCCCCTTCCTCTCTGATGACTCTAGCTCATGTCAAGTGGACACAAAACCAGTCAATATAGGATTTAGAAATGGACAGGGTCCTTTTCCAAGTTTTGGTGGATTCTCCATTTACTGGTGACCATAAGAAAGGGTCAATGATTGAACCTGAGTGTCCCAAACAGTTATGAGAACCTGGTAAGATCTATATCAGTAGTGAGATAGACACAGGGCCTGAAGAAAGAACCGGTGGAAGGTTTTTCCCTTCCTTTTACAGCGGCTAAGATTTAGTAGCTGACCCAGTAGGGGAGATGATCAGAGGTGGGTCTGAAAGTAATGATGAAATTGCACAGTGAGTGCTGTCTAGTTGTCTCATTGATACGTCCCCTGTAAAGACTGTCTCATACAGCAGAGGGAGATTTCTGTTACCAAGGAGGTATGGTGAGGGGGCCTGATGATGGCAATCCTATGTCATCAGTTTAGAAAATGTAGAACTACTTTGGATATATGTATCTTATAATTTGTAAGCCCTGTCTGTCAGAGTAGTGGAATCTGTCCTGTCAGTAAAAGTACATCTGCCCCATCTGTGACGTGCTTGAGTGTGTGAAGGGACTGGCCCTGTGAACAATAACCACAGAATCTCCATGACTCAGGGCAACAGCAGGAGTTTTGGTGAGGGTCCAGTGATGATGGAGTGCCAGAGGCCTTGAACCAGGCCAATCACTCATTGCAATGAACATTTTGTGGGTGGGGCTGATTGGCAAAAAGGTGTACCTCATGACATATCACAGCTCCACATGCCACTAGGACAAATGAAGAGGTGTTGGAAAGATGGAGGAGAAAAGTGGGTTGTTTTGTTTTGTTTTTATTTGATTTTGGGGGTGTTTTAGAGGGCATGAAGCAGGGGTGAGTGGAGGATATGGAGGGACTAGGAGGTAAGCAGGATTGGGGTGCATGATGTGAAATTCCCAAAGAATCATGTTATTTAAAAAAGTAGGTCACTCATGTTTAGGGGTTCAGAGTGACCCCTGTGAAATTGCCCAAGCTAGCAGAGATGTAGGAATTTCAGTGTGTGCACAGAGGAAAGGAAAAGACAGCCATCAGGCATTGGCCAAAGGGGTGTTTGGGGTTATTAAGCAAGTGATGGATGGGACAGAAAATATGTTCTAGAAGTTTAGAGAGACTAAGAACTTCTTTCATTGGGGCTGAATAGGCAAAGTGGAGTAGAGAGGGGAAATCAGGCAATAGAGGGTACATGTTATCATTCAGAATAAACTAGAATTAAAAAACAAATGTAAGGAACTCAACTCAGCTATATGGAATCTGTGAGGTCCTCATTTATCTGTCAGTTATGAAATCCAGTAGTCCAGGAATTGTGGTACCTAAAGTTTGTTGCAAACGAGAATTCAGAAATTATCTGAAGGAAATCTTCTGCCTTGAGATACAGCAACATCAGGGGTGGAGGTTGGAAGAGTATGAAAGGAAGTGCTTATGTCTGGTTGTTTTTTGAATAGGTGTTTGAGGTCCTCCAGGAGATGACAAGAATGGGTGGAACTGCCCAAAGGATGACTCTCCAAGACCTGTCCTCTTGAGCCAGTATCTGAGTATAGGGAGAGGGTGTGGTCCTTGTAATGTATGAGCAGGCTTTAACCTATACAAATAAATCCAAGAGCTGAGACCCAGCAGCTTACCAGCAGTGGGGATGATGAGAAAGACCAGGAGGTGTCCAGACCACAGAAGCTGGAAGAGTTTGAGGGTTAGGGTTTTTAAATTTCCTGGGTACACTGGGAGATATAACTGAAAGGAATGCTTTAATAGGAGTTTATTAGCAATGTGTCTTGATTTTTATTTATTTTTATTTTTCATGTGTGGGTATTTTGCCTTTATGTCTGTGCACCGCATGCTTGCCTGGTGCCTGCAGAGGCCAGAAAAGTGCATTTGATCCCCTGGTACCAGAGTTACAAAGGGTGGTGAGCCACCACATGGGTGCTAAAAATTGAACCCAGGTTTTCTGGAAAAGCAGCCTCTTAACCACTGAGCCACCTCTCCAGCCCCAGCAATATGTCTTAATAAATATTGAGTGTGGAAGAGAACTGGGATATAATCGCCTAGGGTTTTAGAGGACAAGGGAAAACTGTCTGATACAAAAAGCTTTCCATTCATCAATTCAAAAAGACTTAGGCTTGAGATATTGCACAGGTTCTCATGAGAGTGATAAGGAAAAGATTAATCCAGTTACCTTGAGTTCATGTCATTAATTTGGTAAGATGGTTTTCATTTTCTCTAGTTTATCTTATGGTTGGTGCCTATAAGGAATGCATAACTTCTAAGTGATACAAAGGGGTTTGAAGACCCCTAGAAATTTTAAATAGGAATACAAACCCATTGTTAGATTATAGGGATGTGGGAAGTCCAAATCTGGATATTATTTCTTTGGTTAAAATGTAATTCTCATATCTTCCCTTCATATGTACATGGAAAACCTCTACCCATTCCAAAAAGTATCTACTAAAACTAATAAATAGTTTGTCCTCTTGATGGGCAAACTCAACATGCAAGTCTTGGCCAGGGATTTGTCCTCTGGCTTGATGAATTGGGAAGAACGAAGTCCCAGTGTGCTACTGGGGTGAAAACTTCTGATGTATGTGGTAGAATTGAGTAACATCTTGGAGATCTCTGATAAGAAAAAAAGTCCTTAATTCGTTGAAAGAGGTTATCTCTTGAGTGATGGCCAATAATCATGAAGCGTTGTTAAGATACCAAGCTTTTCCTTCTTAGGTAAGGTTATTTTCTCCCTTTGCAAACCAACCTTAATTAAGATGACATCCTCTTGAGATAGTTTTTCTTTTTCTTCAGATGAATAAGGAGGGTGGTTAAATGGTAAAGCAATTAGGAGATGGGGAAAGTGTAGAATTTAGGCTCATTACCAGCCTTGGGAGTTGCTAGGCCAATAAGCGAGTCCTGTTTTGAGTTTCCATTACAATGGAGAATAGCTGCCTGCTGAGTTAGGGAGACAGTCTGTAAGTTTTAAGATTAGGGTAGTATTAATGACAGGTGGCCCCTTGGATGTCAGAAAGTTTATATCTCTCCAAATGGGAGCATAAGAATGGATAACGTGGAAACCATATTTGGATCCTGTTATGGAATATTGTTCTAAGGTGTGTTACTTCTGTTTATGTTGCATTTGTTTAACTCTGTGAAGCTGTGTTACTGTGCCTGTCTAAAACACCTGATGGTCTAATAAAGAGCTGAATGGCCAATGGTGAGGCAAGAGCAAGGATAGGCGGGGCTGGCAGGCAGAGAGAATAAATAGGAGGAGAAATCTGGGAAGAAAAGGAGCCAGAGAAGGAAGAGGACTCCAGAGGCTAGCAACCCAGCTACACAGCAAGCCACAGAGTAAGAAGCAAAGAAAGTTATACAGGAATAGAGAAAGATAAAAGCCCAGAGGCAAAAGATAAACAGGATAATTTAAGTTAAAGAAAGCTGGCTAGAGATAAGCCAAGCTAAGGCCAGGCATTTATAAGTAAGAAAAAGCCTCCATGTGTGATTTATTTGGGAGCTGGGTGGTGGGCCCCTCAAAAGAGCCCAAACAAACAACAACATGAGTCAGTATAAATTTTTACTGATGATCCCTTAGCTAGGGTTAATGATCTGGTTCCTGCAATTAGTACAGCCTGCTGTGAGGTGTTCAAAGGTGGGAGGGACCCCAGCTGGAGAAATTAGTCTGAGACCATTATAGCATATCCTGCTCAGATGGATTCCTGTATTTTGACTAAACTCTCATCTCAACTATATGTGGTCTAGATCAGAAGAGAGGGAATCAGAGAGGTTAGGAAAGAAGAAATAATTCAATCTTTCAGCGAAATCCTGAGAAAGGGTGTTTTCTGGTTTGGGAGATACGGGAAGAAGGAA
Source organism: Peromyscus nudipes (assembly GCA_902168325.1). Classification (NCBI taxonomy): domain Eukaryota; kingdom Metazoa; phylum Chordata; class Mammalia; order Rodentia; family Cricetidae; genus Peromyscus; species Peromyscus nudipes. The sequence continues at coordinate 33,526 of CABHPH010110173.1, read as the reverse complement.
GGGACCTGGATGAAGGGTAAGTCAGGAGTCTGCAGGAGTGTAGCATATATACCCTGGAGGCAGGAAGGAGAAACCACAGAGATCAGATCTCTCGGTCTGTCAAAAGAGGTGTGAAAGAATGAGACCTACAGACACGGTGGTTAGGGACCAACTTAAAAATTTCTTGGATCATCTAGGCTTTTGTCTCTAGAATTTGTAGGCAAGAAAGCCATCCTAGGATTGTCTTAATTGTTTGGAAAAATATGTAATCACTGGTGTATCAGGGTCACAGCATTATCTCAGAAGTCTTAATGTACAGCATTACAGACAAGACAAGACAAGGTGAGGGCAGAGACAGGATCTTTTTTAAGGAGAGAGAAAGCCCTCTGTTAGGAACAGCAAGATGAAGCGATTCATGAGGTCCCCTGAGGCCAGTGGTTTTATGTTCTGATGAGGGTGCCAAAATTGGGAATACAGGGGTGCAAAAAGTTAGATAAGCCCAGGAAAAAAGAAGTTTCATTTTGGAGAGGCACTATTTCTGTAATTATTTGTCTCTTTTTTTTGAATGAGACCTCAATAAGTGGGTGTTATGTGGAATGCCAGAGAAATAACTCCAGTTTTAAAGAATTGTCCCTTTAAAAGTGAAACTCCTTATCCTTATGGAGCAAAGAAATTAGGTAAGGTTACAGGAAACAGGGACACTAGGGGGCTGCTAAGAAGGTCGTCAAAATACTGGAGCAAGAAAGCTGTAAGTGGTCTTGAGTCAATGCCGGTCAAAAAATGTGGGGACGGTTCTAAAACTTCTGAGGACAGGCCATTCCATTCAGCTGTTGGGCCATCCTGGTAAAGGCTTTGTCTGGGTAAGGGCAAAAATGTCTTGTGAGGAAGGGTCAGGTGGAATGGTTTTAAAAAAAAGCATCCTTAAGGTCAATCACAGTAAAGTGAGAAGTTTGCGCAGGGATAGAGAAGGGGCTAGGGACCACAGATACAGTTGGTAAAATTGTTTCGTTAAGGAAGCAGTAGCGCTATCAGGTTTTTTGTCTCTTTGTTTTTTAGCTAGGATAGGCATATTCTGGGAGGCAGGATCTGGCTGGCCTGAGAAGGCTGGAATTGAGGAGTGTGTGAATGAGTGGTTGGAGGCCCTGCTACATGCTGGCAGGGAGAGGACCTGTTGGGGAAGAATGCTAGATCTTCGGGGGTAACTTTAATAGAAGAGGGGTACGTGGCTATCGAGGGATATTTAGTATCCTAGACTTGGATGGTTAAAGTGGCTGGAAGTGAGAAGCCAGGTGAGGGTGATGCCAGGGCAGTGAGGAGGAAAGTTTCTATTTACACTGTGAATAGGTAAACAGAGGTGGTGGTATGGAGTGTAGAAAGAATGCCTTGTCTCCTAAGTAGAGTCAGGTAGGAGGAGATAATCAAGAAGGAGTGAGTGGAGGTTAATGTTTCTAAAACAATAGGGACGTACATGACTGGTTCTTAACAAGTTTGTATATAAAGCCATCAACCTCAATAATAGAGGTGGAAGATTGGAACGCTGGTCCTGAGTATTCGTTTAAGGCAAAACTGGACTGCTTTATGCCTAAAAGGAAAGCTATCCGCCCGCCTGCAATTGTGATGTTTACCATGGATTCAGCATTAGTGATGGCTATGGAAGCTTCTGAATGTGGTTAGCACCAATCTTCAGTGTTAAATCCTAAGGGCTCAGGCATTGAAAAACCCAACTCAAAGTTAAGAATAATAACTGGCTCCCACCCAGGGACTTGAGGCTAGCCAGATGTCCAATGTCCCTTAACCTTACATATTGTACAGGGTTCCAGTGGAGCTTGTGGATTTGAGCAAGCTCTGGTCAAGTATTGCTCTTGGCCACACTTGAAGCAAGATCCTAGTGGAATCCTGTTAAGAGAGATACGTTTTCTTCAGCTGTCCTGAAAAGTGGTTGCAAGTAATTGGTATTTGACCTGATCTCTTTTTCATTTTTGTTGTCTCTACTATTAAAAACCTTAAAGAGTGACTTAATGAAGTCTTTCTGAAGGGACTAGGGGTTCCTATAGTTTTTGGAGGTTTTTTTCTTAATTTCTGGGGAGGATTAGGAGATGAAGTGAGTATGCAAGTTTGAGTGTTACTTATTATGAAGCCTAGTGAATCGAACAGGTCCAGAAAAAGGAAGTGAGGAAGACGAGCATCCCCATGTTCCGTGGCTTTGTTCTGGAAGTATGGAGAGGTCACTGACAATAGACCAAGACTGATGCCAGATGTCCCTGGACTTGATGGATCTGACCAAGGAAACAGATTCCAGTCTAGGATTTGGGGATCAGGCAGAGAACCCAGGAGATATGCAAAAGGCAGACAAAGACAATGTCAGAGAGGACTGCAGTCTGGTGTTGGAGGAGGGCAAAGGTGTGGTGTTGGGTATGGAAGGAGAAGCAAGGCTGGAGAAACTCCACAGAGATCCGTTTCAATGATGTCTCTCTCCTGAGTTTTGGGTAGCAAACTGTTAAGTTTCAGGGAGGAACGGGGTACAAGAGAAAAGCACAGAGTTAGACCCCCTTCAGAAATAGGGTTGATTAGAGAGCTGACCAGAGCGGGTAAGGGAAATGCTTTAACACACTCAGAGAGAGCAAAAGTACTTCTGTTAAGGTCCCTGGTGAGAAAATAGGACAGAAGGCATTGTACCCTAGAAAATGGGTCCAAGGTTAGCTTCCCTCACCAAATCAGACTTAGAGATATTATGTTTCTTGCATTTCTGGATGAAACGGGTTGAAAAAGTTCCAAGGGCATTACTGGAGATGGGGCCATCTGGAAGAACAATGGACCTACCTATTATGTGAGGAGATAGTTATGTTTGCAGCCCTCTTCTGTTTGGTGCTTGATATCTGGAAACGTCCTGTCTCGGAAGGGAGGCAGAAGTTAGCTCTTTGATAGCCATGAAAGGAAAAAGAAAGACTGAAGGGGAGTATGCCCATATCAAGGAAGTTGAACAGAGTAGCGCCTGCCTGTAACTCCCTGCCTCCGGGGGAGCATCTGGGAAAGAGAGGACAGTGGGTGGGTGGGGCTAAGCCTGTGAATCTCCCTGAAGCAGGAGAGGTTCTGATCTAATACCATGAATTTGCTAAGTCATTGAATAGTTTTTCAAGATCTTTTTGCAGAACTTTTGGAATTTTTCTCCACACACCATCAGATCATGTGCAAAGATGTGTCCACTGACAGGTTTTCCTGTCCCCCAGTGGATCCCCCACTACCTACACATACATCCACAGCACTAACTGAACTTAGTGAGTTATAAAAAATAAAAGACAAGAAGTCGGGAGGGGACATATTTGGGAAAATATGTGGGGAACTGGAAAGGGCAAATCGGAGATAGATATGATCATATTTTATGGTATTCTCAAAAATAATTAAAAAATTTAAGTGATCCTCCATTATTTTTCAAATCTGAATATTATTCCATTATTTTTAAAGATTAACAACATTCTATTTTATGTACAAACTACACTTTTATCCATTCATCTATCAATGGTATATCCAAGAAGTAAGAATATTTGACCCCATGGTAGCTGTATTTTAATGTTTTAGTGGAACCATCAAACTGTTTTTCATGGTGCTTACAGCATTACCAGTGGTGAATAAAAGTTCCAAGTTCTTCACTTGTTAGTTTCTGGTTTTTGAACATGAGGCGTTATTCCACTGTGGGTTTGATTTGCATTCTGCTAATGATAAATGATATTGAACAACTTTAAATATGTTTTGGCCATTTGCATGTTGTCTTTGTAGAAAGATATATTCAAATCTTTTGTTCATTTTTTGATCAGATTATTTTACTTTGTGACTGAGCTGTATGACTTCTTTATATATTCTGTCATTCAATAGATGATTTTCAAGTATATTTTCCATTCTTTATGTTGAGGTTTTCTGTGTTATTTGTCCTTTCATGAACAAAGATGTTCAAATTCAATGTAGTAGCATTTGTTTTTGTTGCTCATGCTTCTGGTATCATAACCAAATTTTTACTGTCCAACCCAACATCATGGAGCTTTTTTCATTTTAAAGTGTCAGTTGCTAACCCATTTTGTCTATGGCATGTGACAGAAGGCCACCTTCATTCATTTGTGTGTGTAGCTACTGTCCTTTCTCTACGGAGTGATCTCAGCACTTTGGTCAAGGCTCATTTTAACCACAATGTGATTAAGGTTTCTGACTCATTTCCTTAGTCTACATGTCTGTTTTCATGCTAGTACCACACTGTGTTTGTTTGTGTTTTCCTGGTTCTGGGGAATGACCCTGGGGCCTTGAACATGCTAAACAAACTGTACAACTCAGTTACATTCCCAGCCCTTAGAATTTTTTTTCAAGCCTGAGGTAGTGACCGTCCCTCGGGTCCCTCCCAAGTACTGGGGTTTTAGGCATATACTGACTGCTATACCTGCTTTAACAGTTTGGATTACTGTAGTTTTGTTATACATTTTGAATTCAGGAAAAGTGATTACTCCAGTTTTGTTCTTTGTGTGTGTGTGTGTGATTTCAGGTTCCTGGAATTTCCACATGTAGTTTAGAATGATAGTTTTCTATTTGTGCAAAAAATGCTGTTGAGATTATGTTGAATCTATTAACTGTTTTTTATTGGAAAGTAGAAGGGAACTATTTGGGAAGAGAAAGGGGACATGGGAAAGAAACGGTGAATTTGATCAAACTATATGCACATCTGAAAATGCAACATGAATGAACCCCATTGATGTATAATTAATATAAACTAATGAAGAACTTGGCAAAACTAAAAACATTAAAAATACATTAACTTGTGAAAGACACAAGAATAAATAAAAAAGAGAAAAAATACATTAGCTCTTTTGATCTATGTATGTACATGAAAAATCTTCTCATTGGTGTGTATCTTTCATTTCTTTAATTTTTTTTTAGTTTTCCTCCACTACGTTGATTAGGACTAACCTAGGTACTTTATTATTTTCACTGCGCCATAAATGCAATTATTAATTTCTTTGATTTTTTCGTTATTACAAAAATGGAACATATATGTGTGTGTGTGTGTATATATATATATATATATATATATATATATATATAATGTATCCTGTAACTTGGATTAATTTATTAGGGCCAGTAGATCTGTTTGGTTTGTGACACAGGGTCTCATGTAGCCCAAACAGGCCTCAAAATCTCTGTGTAGCTGAAGACAGCCTTAGCCTTGAATTGCTGGTGCGCCTGCCCTCTACCTCCCAAGTGCTACAATTACAGGCTGTACCACTGTGCCTGGTTAACACAGTGCTGGGAATTCAAACTAAGGCTGTGTGTAGACTAGGCACACACTACCAAGCACTCTACATTTCTAACCTTCAACAGAACACACGCACGCGCAATCTTTAGGATTTTCTGAGTATAAGAATCATCATGTCATCTGTAAAGAAAGATATTTCTGTTTATTTCCAGTACAGATGCCTTTTACTTTTTTTCAGTTTGTTTTTACTGGTTATCCTGGTTAAAACTTTTAACACTATGTTGAAGATAGAGGGTTAGAGGAGGAAGTATTTTTGTCTTATTCCTGATCTTAAAGGAAATGGTTGGTTTATATTGTTAGTTTGAAAGTGTTGTCTATTCTTATGTTATCTAAAGGAGATTGTGTAAAATTTGCATTAATTGTTTTAATAGTTAGTTGTAGCCTCATTTAAAGCTATCTGGGCCCATAGATTTCTCTTTAGGGAGTTTTTAAATTACAGATCACTTTTTAAAATAGCTATATATTTCTCTCATCTTAGTTGGATTTTTGGTAACTTGTTTTTCCCAAATCTTATCCATTTTTTTTTTTGAGACAGAGTTTCTCTGTGTAGCTTTGTACCTTTCCTGGATCTCGCTCTGTAGACCAGGCTGGCCTCGAACTCACAGAGATTCGCCTGGCTCTGCCTCCCGAGTGCTGGGATTAAAGGTGTGCGCCACCACCACCTGGCTTCAATTTTTTCCCTAAGGTATAGAGTTAATGAACATTAACTTGTCACATGCTTTGTTATAGTTTATGCATAAAGGAGCTATAGTTATATTTTATATTTATTTATCAATTTACATATATGTATAGTTTTGTCAATTTAATTTATATTAAAATGAAGTATAGATATGACTAAAATTGATATTAAAAATAATCTTGCACTGATTTTCTAGATTACTTCTTATTTTCAATATTATTGTTTTCTTACTTTGCTTCCTTATTTCTATGTTTTATATTTGCTTTGATCTGTTTTTCTACTTTCTTTAGATAGAAACTTAGATAACTGGTTTTAGATCTTTACTTTTTGAACTTAAGAATTTATTTCTATGAATATTTCTTTCACCACTGTTTTGTATTGTACACCCATAAAAATATTTTCACTTCATTTTCCTTCATTTGAGATGTCTTCTTAGATTCACGGACTCTATAGAACTATGCTGTTTAATTTTCAAGCATGGCTATATTTCCATTTGATTTTCTGTTACTATTTTTTATGGCAAGGCAACACACTTTGTGTGATGTTGATTGTTCCAATATTGTTGATGTCTATATAAATTTACATGTGTATTAGTGATATTGTTTATATGCATTTCTTTATGCATTTGTCTGTTTTCATTTACTTAAATGACAACTAGTTTAGATAATGAGAATAATGGTACAAAAAGATAGGAGATAGGAGGGCAGATATCTTTACAAGGTGGAGATTTCATCTCCTTTGCATGTATAAACATGAAATAACCATGCTTGGGAGAATGAGAATAATGGTACAAGGAATATACAAATTTATATGATAAAACAAAATTATATGATAAACCAGTGCTGACTATTAAGCCAAGACTTTGGCATGTTGTTTTCTTTCTTCATTCTCACTGGAGATCAGAGACCCTGTTTCATTCTCAGGCTTCACCCTGTGCTTCAACCCAGCTAGACCTGAAGCCTCTGTGTTGAAGGGGTACTGAAAATCGGCTGAGAAAACGGTCAATATGTTTCCTGTGCATATGTATCCTTTATGGAGAATTCTTAGAGAAATCAGAGTGACAGAACTAGGTAGGGCAGGAGTGAGGCATTCTTGGGACCTCTAGGCAAATGTTAACCCGACACTGCTAGGTTCTCATTACTAATACTACAAATATTGACATCTCTCTTATTGCAGATTCAGATAAATATATCCTGAGGTGTTGACAAGTCCCGATCCAAAATTAGCATTGAATGTTTGCAGGCATGATTAGTGGATTATGTATGCCAACGTAAGTTCCTATGTTTCTTAATTGTTCCAACTATATGCAGAATCATGTTTCCTTTCTTGTTTTTCTGCTTCCTGCCCACTCATTCATTAGGAGTTCTGTCCTCTTTGACCATTCTGGGCTTTTTGAGTTCCTATCAGGAAGTGATCCATTATTCCTATGCCTTGTTCATAATGGCATAAAAACAATCTACTGGCAAGGTAAGTAGAACGAGGAATGAGTGGTTGGTAACAGGAAGCCTTCTTAATTCTTGAAGCTTTCCAACTCTGTGCTTTTCCTTTCGTGTTTTTTAGAACTTCATATCTTGAAACCAGTTTCTGGTTCTACCCTGTTCTTTCAGTGAGCAATTTGTATTCATTTAGATATCACTTTATCTCTTACAAATTTGACCTTGACAAGCATCCAAATTACTGAGTACATGCCAGAGAAAATTGCTGATTTCTGCCATTTCTTATTTGTCTGGCAGCTGTAATTGGCCAGTTCAGTTCATCCTTCATAATTATTATCACATACCTAATTACTGGCTTTTCTTGCACACGATGTTATTTTATGTTTGTCATATCTTACAGTTTCATTAAAATAAGGACTACCTATAAACCTTTTGGGAAAAAGGACTTTCATCTTTCAATAAGTTAATTATTTGAAATTCTGTCCTGTAACACTGCTATCATTTTCTCTCACACAAAAATCACATTCTTGAAAGTTCATGTACATTGTAAGCATGATCAACTGGGATTATTAAATTGGTATTTGGTGATCAGTTTCCAAATATACCCCCTATGAGTAGGAAGTCTACTTTATAGTCTCAGTAATCACTCTTCACCTATTTGTTATATAAAATTTTATTTACCATTGGAAAATCAATTCTCTGTTCCCATCAACTCTAGCAAAGTTGTATCTCTCTGCCATCCCCAGATAACCCAGATAAGACCGACCCCACATCACCTGGTGCTATCATTCACACTGAGCCCCATTGGAATGGCCAAAAGTATTTCTTCATACACACTTAGAAAAGGGAATGGAAAAATCTCATGGAACACCTAAAATTGATGTAGTAAAATGGATTCAGGATGAGAGGCACTTTTCCATTTTAATTCATTTGAATACTGAAATTTTTACTTTGAAACTTCTTATCAGTCTGTGTAAATAATACTAGATCATGCTGAATGATAATGCAACATGCAAACATAAATGCCATCTTTCAGCTTTACACCTAGGTTATCTCATTTAAAGAGCAGAGTTATAAGTATTTATTCGTGCCAGAAATATAGTAATTTGATTATTCCTGCATCTAAATTCCCCATTAACGCATTCATTTTTAATGAATTAAAAATATAAGTATAAATAGTTTCTTAAGAGGGAGGATTAGCAGACATGCCAGCATCTCCGAAAAGGGCATGGACACGTCATCATAAAATATTGAAACATTTTAGCAGTGACAGGTGCAGTAGTTGATGTTTCTCACCACATGAGAGAAGAGGCATTTACTACTGTTGTCGGTTCCTATGGTGCTGCCAACATTAGTTTTGTGAAAACATTCATTCCTCTAGCAAGGGACTACTTGGAAAGAAGATCAGCCAGAGTGGGAGGGGGACAAGAGAGGGTAACAGTGGGGAGAACATGATCAAAATACATTATATATATGAATGTATATATATATATATCATAATGAAACCCATTATTATATATAGTAATACGTAAATAAAATAAACAAATATCCTTCAATAATTACCTACAGAAAAAAGTAAAATGTGACTCTTAAAAACTTTTTGTTCTTATCAACTCACAGAGATAGTGACAGCATGTACAAGACCCACACTGCTTTGAACCAGACAAAATCCCAGCACTGAGAAGCAGGAGTGGACACAAAGTCCCACCCCTAACCAAGAAGCTATTTGTAATTGCTACCCGCTGGGAAAGGGAAATTGATTTCTTCCAATGAAGTGTCACTGTGTATATCAAGCACACTCCAGGCCTGGCCCCACGGTCAGAAGTGGTTGGCCAACATAAAATAGACTTCATGGTGTGTGTGTGTGTGTGTGTGTGTGTGCGCGCGCGCGCGCGCGCGCGCGCGCGCGCGCGTGCGCTCTTTTTGCTTTGTTTCATTTTAGTAGGGGTTTTTTTTTGTCTTGTTGGATTTTTTTAAGTTTGTTTTGATTTTCATGACTTTTTTCTTATAAAAGAGAGTAAAAGAGAACATGAAGTTGGATAGATAGGGAGGTGCAGAGGACCTGGGAGATGAGAGATGGGGAAGAATAGGATACAAATACAATCCATGAAAAAATTAAATAAAAAATTTTAAAAAGAAAAGATACAACAAAAACTTTCTGTATCCTAACCAAATTCCCTTAACAGCCCCCTTCCTGTCCTCCTAAGAATTTTCTTCATCTCTGAAGGGTGGTGGTGATGAATGTCTTTATCCCCAGCACCCAGGAAGCAGAGGCAGGCAGATCTCTGTGAGCTCAAGGCCAGCCTGGTCTACATAGGGAGTTCCAGGGCAACCAGAGCTACATAGTGAGACCCTGTCTCAAAAATGAAAATAAATAGTAAGTAAGAATTATCTTCGCCTCTTAACACACTCACATCAATTCAGAACTGTTCTTTGCCAATTCATGGATGTAATTCTCTCTTGGGTGGTACCTTATTTCTATTATATGTGTGATTTTTTTCCAATGAGCTGTAAATATTTAATAGAAACATCGAAGTTAAGATATTACATTATTATGTCCTCAACTACTCTTCTCTATTGTTATGCTTGTTCACCAGCCTTGCTGTGGTGGTTTGAATGAAGAATCACCCATAATCTTGGGCATTTGAATACTTGATTACCAATTGACGGAGCTGTTTGGGAGGAATAGGTGGTGTGGCCTTGTTGGGGGAAGTATGTTTTTAGAGTGGGCTTTGAGGTTTCAAAGCCTTGGGTCTTTCCCAGTGCAGCCTCTTAGCTTCCTGCTTGTTATTTGAGACATGAGCTCTCAGCTGTTCCAACCACCATGCCTGCTTGCTGCTGCACTTCCCAGCCACGGTAGCTGCTTATCCTTCCAGAACAGTAAGCCTAGTTAAACCCTTCCTTCTAGAATTTGCCTTGGTCATGATGTTTTAGCACAGCAATAGAAAAATGACTAGTCCACTTTTTCTCTATCTGTAACCTGTTATCTCACCTTCTCAATCTTTATCTTTGATCATCTCTTCTCTGCCTGGATCCTTTCACTTTCCTTCCCCTGGCGCTCCTTCCTCCTGTTGTCTGCTAATGTCTACTACTTTCTGAAACACCAAGTACCTCTATCAGACTTGTCCCTATTGAGAGAAATTGAAGTGCTAACCTTGTAGTTTTACTAATGACCTAAGTACAGACCAGTACTATCTAGAAAAACTGGGCATGGGGTCACTGTAGCTGAGAAAAGGTCCCAAGGTAAACAGGTCACCATGGGCAAGGAAGATCCCTCTGGTCAAATGCCACTAAGTTCTCTTCTACAGGACAGTGAAGAGTTGGCTAGGTGAGGAGTAAGAAAAATCGAGTTACAGACAAAATTAGAACACAGAGGCTGCTAAAGGAGAGAAAAGAAGTTTATAGTCACCAGAGAAGGGAAACTGATCAAATATGCAGGTTCCCAGAATGCTAAGATGAGGCCTTGTATTTGGATTGACATGGTTGTACTACATTATTTGCAATGATATATTTATATTTTTATAAGCAAGCATAGACATTTCATTTATAAATACATGTTAAAGGTCAACAAAAATATCACTGCTTCACAAAGATGCTTACGACTACTCAAGAATATTAACTCATTTCAATATTAACATTAACAGTGTTTGAATAAAGTAACACTGAGGGAAGGAAATGAAGAAAACAGATGGTCAAAGTTCTGTCCAAGTCAAACTTGACCAGGATAAAGAGTATGACTTTGATTCTAATTGGAATTCAAAGAAATGGGAGAGACAAGTGGAGAGGTGAGATGACTTGATATATACTTTCAGATTAGTTTAGTGACAATCGACAGCTTGCTGTAGCAGGAAAAAGATCTGAAGAGGGAGGCCAGGCCGTCAGTGCACTAGGAGAAAGACAATAGTAGACTAAGCAGGGATGCTAGAAAAAGATGTTGGGATACAGTGAGGTAGCATATTCAGGAGTGTGGTGCTTTCAGACTAGAAAAGGAAGGAGAGGGGGCGGTGATGGATGACTCAGAAGTTTCTGACTCGAAAATCAGAGTACATATTAGTAGTATTTACTGAGGTGAAAAACAATCAAGTGAAAGAATACATGATGTTTGTGAGAAGAATAAATTATGAAAGGTCATTTTAAGATGTTAATTTGCAGAGACCTGGGAGATATCCAACTGGAGAAGGAAAGGAGCAGTAGGAGACAAGCCTGAAAATTATAGGCTGGGTCATGACTGAAGATAACAGACATGGAAGCAGATAATATATAAAATGGCACCTCAGACCTCCTTTCCCGAGTCTGATCACGTCCCACTGCAGACACTTTACAGAGGAAGTGCTGAGGAAAAACAGGCAGCTGACAGAGGAGGTTGCTATGCAACAGATGAGGGAAGTCATCCAGCCTGGCAGAATTGATGTTGGTCCTTGGGGACTAAAAGCTACAGTCCTTCCTAGCATTAGCTTTCTTTCATATGCAGGCTCCTTGCAGGAGCTGACGCCAGAATAATGGGAAGCACGCTAAAATCTGCCTTGGATTTTGGAAACGTATGGGTTTGGTTTGAGTCACTTGGTATCTGTATGTCGTTTTTCTGCGTTTGTTTCTTCAGCCATCTTGGAAGCACAGCAGGCTGTGTGTCCCTGGACAGGACCCACTTTCTGTGATTCTTATTTTGTGTAGTGAGTAAACCAGGCTTGGAGAAGGCAAATGACTTGAGGAGGAGCAGACAATGGTTGACAGATAAGCCAGGCATTCTGTCCCTGGGACTTGGAAGCCCAGCTAGCTCATGTGCTTCAGGCATATGAGAAGGAAGCATACACAAATAATTACTCTGAGTCAGAGACTGCCATGGCAGAGACACAACCACCTGATGATTCTGGCAACTTCGGGAAACATCCAGAAGTCTTAAGAGACAGCATGACAGTCTTACTAAGAAAGATGTCAGTGGGAGCAGAGTAGATGCTAAAGGGGGAGTCTCGCATCTAGATGGGCCCACATATATCTCAGAGCTTGGATTAGGCCTCCTAAAGCAAAAGTCATATTTACTTGGGCATATGTTGGGGTAAGGGAGGTCTGTTGCTTCAATAAAGTGTTGAGGGTGTCTTGGTCCCCAGACCAGCATTAGTAGAATATGTGAACTGCAGTCCAAAAAAATCCAGACTCACATTTTGTCTTTTCTGCATACTGGTTCAGTGGCCCTTTGGGGTCACACAGTGTATTTGTGCCTCAGCTTCTTAGTGTGTAAAATGAGAGTGCTGAAGTCTACCTTTTGGGGTTTCTGTGAGAGAGCAACAAACCCCAGCATAGATTATCCTGTAATGTGCAAGTTGCACCCTCCCTCCCTCCCCTTCTTCCTCCAACATACACAAAATGAGTCTATGGCTGAGTTCATGCAAAAGCAGAGACAATATAGGCAATTCATGAGGGGGGTGTTCATTCAGTTAGTGGTCAAAGCAGTACCTGTCCTCACGAACGCGTTATCTTTTTCTAGCTTTCCTTATCAGAGCCCTCGAGCCGAGAAGAAGCACAGTAGGTATTTAGTGTAGCAGTTGTGCTGTCTGGTTAGAAACTCTCCGAGTGGCATGTTAGGAAGGCAGCTGGTTTCTTAAAGGAGCTTCCCTGTCCTGCTAGTCACCATGTTTCAGGACGTGAACACTCAGCACAGGCCCAGCCTCAGCAGGCTCATCCGTGATAACCAGACTCAGTAAACAGAAGCCGAGTTTTTCCCAAAAGCTCATGTTGATAGCTGTGCTGACTCATGTGCTGCTTCTAACCTGAGAGAGAAAAACAGCCCTGGAGAAGTTGGAGGCCTTGGCATTAGAGTGAGAGGAGCCGGCTGCTCATCGTGATGCCTTGAATTCTTGAGCTTGAATTCTCTATGCACACAGCTGTTTGGGGGGATTTTGAGTTCCGTATCACATTGTTCCTGTCAGCAGACTTTTATGGGAAGGGCATAAGGGGTCATGAGAGGGAATACAGGGAAAGACAACTAAAACTAAGAGGCATGTGAGAGGTAGTATGGAAACCTAACACAGTAGAAACTTCCGAAGTATATATACATATATGAAGGTGATTAAAATGAAATCATCAAATAATGGAGGAGACAGAGCCCCAGCTGGCCATCTCTTGACACCAAAGCTTCCAGTACCAGGACTGGGTTACATCTAATTTAGTTGTTGGCCAAAGGAGTCCCATGGGAATCACCAAACAATTCAGGAGTTCTCCAGAAGGCTGTATGTGCTTTGAATCAGTATCCAGTTAAATAAACAGTGTTTCTCCCATAACCAGGATTCACAGGTTCGAGAATCAAGGGGTGGAAATGAGAATGATACCATTCACTGTCACCCTAGTGACCCATTAGGAAAGTGTTGGCCTTGGGTTCTCTGGGCCTAGAAGTTTTATCTCTAGAGTGAAGGATGCTTCTGCCAGGAGGCACAACAAACATTCCATTGAATTAGACGCTAAGACTTCCTTCTGGCCACTTTAGATTTTGGAATCAACTGAATAAGAAAGAAGTAACAGTGTTAGCAAGTGTAATTGATCCAGACTACCAGGGAGAAATGAGACTGCTTCCCCATAATAGAAGTAAGGAAGAATGTGTCTGGAATGCGGGAGTTCCCGTCCAGTATGTTCTAGTTTGGTTTCTGTTGTTGTGATAACCAGCATTACCAAAAGCAACTTGGGAGAGAAAAGGGTTTATTTGGCTTACAGGTTACATAAAGTTCATCAACAAGGGAAGTCAAGTCAGGGACTCAAGGCCTCAACTGAAGCAAAGACTATGGAGAAATTCTGTTTACTGGCTTGCTTTCCATGGCTTCCTCCACTTGCTTTCTTACATCACCCAGGACCAAACTGCCCAATGATGACCCTGCTCACTATGGGCTGGGCCCTCCCTGCTCACTATGGGCTAGGCCCTTCCACATCAATCATTAACCAAGAGAATGCCCCACAGATATCCCTACAAGCCAATTTGTTGGAATCAATTTCATGATTGAGGTTACCTCTTCCCAGGTTAGTTTGTGTCAAGGTGATGAAACTAACCAGCACAGGACATCTATTGGTATTGCCATGTCTTGTATTTATAGTTTATGGTAAACTATAACAACACCCAATCTAAGCAGGATGATAAATGCCCTTCAGGAGTGAAGATATAGGTCACCCCTCCAGTTAAAGAACCAAATGCTGGCTGAGGATGGAGGAAATACAGAATGAGTAGTGAAAGGAGGCAGTTATAAATACCAGCTAAGGCCATGTTACCAATTATGAAACTGAGGATTGTAATTAACAATGCTTTTGTCCTATTTAAAGATATGCTTGTGTATACATTAAATAGATAGTTGTGTTTTTTCTATGTCTTTATCATGTAAACTAACATTTACTGTGATAATCCTGGTTTTCAGCACCATCTTGGAATTATTGTGGCACCCAGCCCTGTGAACTGTATTCTTAGCTGCTAGTTCCATAGCCTCACCAGTGTGAGGCAGCTACTGCAGGACTACTCTGACCACTGAGACACCGAGTCCCAAGGGTCAAGAAACTACCAGGTTCTCAGCCACTCAGATGTGATTTAGTTGTTGTTACGGTTTCAAAGTAAGTCGTTTTAATTATTTACACATACATATACATTCTTCCTAATGTATATACGAATATATACATTATATACATATATAATGTATATATTCACACATACATATAATATATTCGTTATATGTATGTATGAATATATACATTATATTATATATACATATATATTCATATATACATTCTTCCGATTGGATCTGTTCCTCTAGAGTACCCTGACTAATGTACTCTTCTTCTCACAGCCCTTCCACATTTCTTATAAAACTCAGTCTAATATCACCATTCTTATATTGGTCCATAAAATAAAAAACAATTCACTAGTCACATATCTGGCTTCATGGCCTCACTGCAGTAATATTGACTTCCTTATAGACATTTAAATATACCCACCATGATTCTACTTTAGGTGTTTGCTCAGCTGCTTCCAGTGCCAAGAATACTCTCTTTTTGTTTGTTTGTTTGTTTGTTTTCATCTTTGAGACAGGGTTTCTCTGTGTAGCCCTGGCTGCCCTAGAACTTGCTCTGGAGACCAGCCTGGCCTCAAACTCAGAGATCCACCTCCCTCTGCCTCTCAAGTGCTGGGATTAAAGGTGTGCGCCACCATGCCTGGCTAAGAATACTCTCTTATAATACAGCTGCATGACTAATGCCCTTGTAGTGAGGTATTTACTCAAGTGAGCACTGCTATACTCATCTGATTCTATTTGCTCTGTTCTATTTTTATCCTTAGAACTTTTATGTAGAAATGTATTTTATGCGTCAATTCCTTTTCATGTTGATTGTTTATAGAATGTTTTCCCCACTAGAAAATAAGATCCAAGAGAAAAAACTATATCTGGGTGTTTTGCTTGTTTCTAAAGAACATTAAATAAAGACCTAACACAGAGATGACAATAAAGCTTGCTCTGTGTACCAAACTACCTACTTACCTGTCTTATCAAACACTTGGGATGAGCAATAAGTTCTTAGTGAACTTGTTTAGTCACAGCACACATACAATTATTAATTTTTGTTCTATAAAGGAAAAGAGTTGAACAGGTACTAAGTCCAAGCAGAGAGCAGTTGAGTGTCGCTAAGGTATGCATCTACTACTGCACCTTTAAAGTTATCATGCCATGCTGCTCTGCCAAACTTTTAAGGAAAATCAAAGCAGAAATAGATTAAATGAAAATAAAAAATTATACAAAGAATCAATAATTTTACAAGTCAGGTATTATTATAATCATGTGTTATTGTGATGGGTTTTCCTTTGCATGTAACTTTTTTTTTCTTACACCTTTCAATATTGTTCTGTGTCCTGTATATTTAGTGATTTCAGTATGATATGCCAGAGGTGTCTTTTCTTTTTTGGTCTTATCTAGTTCGGATTCTGTGGGCTTCTTGTATGTACATGCTGTGTATTTCCTTACTATGGGGCAATTTTCTTCGAGAATCCTGTTAAAGATCCTATGCCATTTTCTTGGAATGCTTCTCCCTCTTCTAGGTCTGTAATTCAAAGATTTGGTCTGTTGACGGTGTCCCACATTTCCTGTGTATTCCTAGTCTGTCCTTTTACATTTTTCTATTTCTTTTCTTTTCTTTTTGTCCTTATTTCATCTAGATTCTCTACTTTATCTTCACGTCTTGATATTCTGTTTCACTTGGTTCTTCCTGCTTGTAAAGCTTTTGCCTGACTTTTCTAAGTGAGATATTAAGCTTTTAATTCCATTTTCATTTCAGTCTGTGTTCTCTTCAAGATTTCTATCTCTTTATAGAATTCAATTTTCAAGTTCTCAATTATCATTGTTATTTTGTTCAGTGTGCATTTGTATTTTCTTTGGCATCACTCAAGCATTTATTGTTGTCTTTTTGTGTTCAGTGAAGCGTTTGCTCATGACTTCTTTAAATTCCTTGAATTATTTGATAAACTTTATGATTGATCTCTTAAATTCTGTGTCCTGGGGTTCATCTAGTTAGTTCTCATTAGAGAACACTCCCAGAGGACTAGTGAGTTTGATGGGAGGCATGCTGTCTTAGGCATTCATGTTGTTTGTATTTGTGCTGTTTGGCCTGGGCATGTAGAATTCTTTCTTTGGTTGTGTCTGATGTAATAATCTGGTCTTCCTTAGATTGTGGGACCTGTGCTACACCAAGTAAAGCTGGTGGGTGAGCTGTTTAATCAGCTCATGGAAAGATGGCTTCTAGACCATGGTCTAGAACTAGTCCAGGCAACATGAGTTCACAAAAGTAGAGAGTTCATGGCCACAGGTCTGGAACTAGGATTGTGAGTTTGCAGATTGCAAAGACTGGAATAAGCACAGGGAAAAGGAAGACACGACTTACCCAAAAAAGGAGGCTCTCACACAGAGTGCTGCAGGTCTAGGTTTGTGAGTTGACAGATGGCAGAGGGCTGGAGGAAGGTTCAAAGGGAAGGTGGCTTGTGAACAAAGAAGATTTGTGGACCCTGGGTCTGCAACTAGCCAACATTTTTATTTCTTTTTTATTATTTTAATTTTCTTTTTTCTCACATTTTTCTTTTCTTTGTCAGTCTGATTCTTGCTACATTGCCCAGGATGACTTCAAGTGCCTGGAATGAAGTGATATATCCTCAGCTGGGACTATAAGAACAGACCACCATACTCAACTTAATATAACACTTTCACATTTGAAATTAAGCCACATACCAGGTAATTCTAGTACTAAAGAAGGTAAAGAAGGAACATTGAGAGTTTGAGGCTGTCCTGATCTGCACAGTGAGACTTTGTCTCAAAGCAAAATAAAAGAAAGCAAAAACAGACAAAATTACACTAGTAAGCTATAGGAATCAAAATGGTATGATGCTCCAGGAAAACAGACAGAATAATAGAAGAGACCAGAGAGCCAAGAAATCAAACCAAGAGTACACAGTAGGCTAATGTTTTGGTGGTGGTGGTGGTGGTGGTTGGTTGGTTGGTTGGTTTTTCAAGACAGGGTTTCTCTGTGTAGCCCTGGCTGTCCTGAAACTCACTCTGTAGACCAGGCTGACCTTGAACTTGGATATCTGCCTGCCTCTGCCTCCAGAGTGCTGGGATTGAAGTGGGTGTGTACCACTACTGCCCAGCTTTAGACTAACGTTTTTACAGGATCATCAAAAAAATATGTGATCAGTAAGTGTAGTATTTAATAAACACTGTTGGGGAAACTGATACAAAAAAATTGAAGTAAATCCTTATACTATACACACAATTCAACTCAAAATAAATGAAACAATTAAGCCTACCTGAAATTCTAAAAGTCTTTAAAGAAAGCTTTGCTCTTACATTCTAGATGTGACACTAAGATCATGGGAAACAAAAGCAAAGTAAGTAAACAAAGAACCAGAGGGTGAAATGAAATGGCAAGCTATGAAATTGGAGAAAATACTTGAAATTTTATCATTTATCAACATTCAAATATATAAGGAACTCATACAACTCCGTAGCAAAACAGAAATGACACCAGCACATTACCTGATTCAAAATGTGGCCAGAGCTCTAGGTAAGATGGACGAATAGAAGCTGTCTCCATGTGATTCAGTCAAGGAGAAGGGTCAGCATACAAAAGAACAGACTCTGTTCCAAAGAGAAGAAGAGGAAGAGCTGCAGAAATTGATAGAGGCAGTGATAGAAGCACAGAGGAAGAAGAGTCACTGAACCAAACCCAGCTCCAGTTACACAGCTCCCCAGAAGGGAAAGAAAGAAGTCTCCTCTAAATGCTCATCAAGGCAGCCTTGGTGAAAGGACACCAGGAGTTCTACCTTCAGATAAGGCCAGATCCCTCACAAGATTCAAATATGCTTACAAGTTTTGGTGAGAAAGTGATTCTTCTGGGGGATAACAGAGTGGGGAGAAGAATCAAATTTTGCCCGTCTGTATATGATTCAGAGGGCATGGTTAGGTGCCACCTTGAGAGCTAATCCATTGTTAAAACCAATATATCCTAGGAGTATAAGAACAGGGGACAAGTCTGGTGGTTGAACCTGTCACGACCCCAAAGGCAGACATAGCCTTAGGAAGCAGTTATGAAGAATGGTAGGGCTAGATACTCACAGGCTGAGAAAAGAAGCTTGAGATGGCTGGCTGAAGCAGTGATGTGTCTAAACCCACCTTCGGTGGCCAGGAATAAGTCTCATCAAATGAGGCTAGCATGAGGTTAATATATGAGTCTGAGGTCAGGCACCTTTGCATTCGCTAGACCAGAGCCGGAGACTGCTGAAGCCCCTGCCTCTATCAAGCTGACTAATCTTAAAGTTCCTGAGAGTACGAAGACATGTCCTCCATCTATACCGATGTCAGTGCTGCAGTTGGTTACCAAACTCCCAACACACATGAGAGAAACCCACAACTAACATTAACCACCCCCGGTGGTTTGGGAGCCACCTGAGGCTATAAAAATCTGCCTGCCCCACAAAATGTGGAGCTAAGTGAAGCCAGCAGGGGTTCCTGACATACAGAAGAAGGGAAGCTAAAGTAAAGACATCTCTGAAGGACACCGAATGTTTAACCAGAACAGCGAAGACAAGATGTCAGAAGTTTAACCACCTTCTCTCCTGCTGTGTAGATAACTGTACATATAATGATATTGCAAAATTGTTTCCCTTTCTGGTCTCTAAGAGGGATGCATGGATCATCCTGGGAAGGGGAAACAGATGAGATCTCCTGAGTAAACTGGGGGTAAGGAGGACAATAGAGGGGAGGGGATGAGGGATGAGAACAGAAGGGAATGGGATGGTTGAGCTGGAACAGGGACGGAGTGGGAGAGCAATGAAAGAGATACCCTGATAGAGGGAGACAGCATGGGGGGAGGGAGAAACCTGATGGTAGGGAAGTTCCCAGGAATCCACAAGGATGACCACAGCTAAGACGACTAGCAATAGTGGAGAGGGTGCCTGAGCTGGCTTACCCCAGTAATCAGATCGGTAAATACCCTAACTGTCATTATAGAGCCTTCATCCAGTAACTGATGGAAACAGATGCAGAGATCCACAGCCAAGCACCAAGCCGAGCTCCAGAAAAGTCCAGCCGAAGAGAGAGGAGAGGGATTCTATGAGCAAGGGGCATCAAGATCATGATGAGGAAACTTACAAAGACAACCGAACCAAGCTAGTGGGAACTCATGAACTTTAGACCAACATCTGTGGAGCCTCCACAGGACTGGACTAGGCCCTCTGCATAAGCAAGACAGTTGTGCAGCCTGGTCTGCTTCAGGGGCCCCCTGGCAGTAGGATCAGAATCCATCCCTAGTGCATGAACTGGCTTTCTGGAGCCCATTCCCTATGGTGGGACACCTTGATCACCCTTGATGCAGGGGGAGGGGCTTGGACCTGCCTCTACTGAATGTACCAGGCTTTGCTGACTCCCCATGGGAGGCCTTACCTTTTCAGAGGAGGGAATAGGAGGTGGTAGGGGGGGAGGCTGGGGGAGTAGTGGTTGGTATGTAAAATGAATAAAAAAATTCTTAAAGGAAAATAATTGTTTCCTTTTCTTTTATTGGGCTATTTCTTCTTTTACATACCATTCTTCTCCACTCATTTTCTTCTTTCATCTATCTAACATTGATTCTCCTCTCTTTTTATTCTGTATTTGCCTCCTTTATCCCATTCACTTAGAAATTACCCAAACACCTTATAACACATTATGACACATTCATTTGTCATTTTCTGTTTTGTGGTCATTGATGTAGTCGTGTGTTTGGAGAGTTTTAAGTATATTCCACATCCTTCATGTCTTGATGCTAATATGGCAGGTTGGTTTCCCTCTGTCACTGATAGAGGGGTCGTGCTCTCACAAATAGGCTGCTTAGCGAGAAGGATGTCAAATAAAGCTGGAATTGACATTAAAATTAAAACGTAAAAATTACACAAGATACATACAAAGGAAAGGAAACTCATTCCTCCAAAAGATCCTAACTTACCAAGTACTTAATTCAAGACACTGAAATGTGGAATGCAGGATGAAGATTTCAAAAGTTTTCTGGTGAGAATGATCAATGATGTCAAAAAGTATCTTTTTAAAAGGCGAAATTTAATCCAGAAACTAAAAAGTCAACAACATAGAGGGAAAAAAGCAGCAAAATGGATGAGAAAATCAGCAACATGGAAGAAAAACACTACAAGAAAATTAAGAACTTGTAAAAGTTCAAACATTCCAACCACCACCAGCTTGCACAGAATCTCACTGAGTGCCCACACACTCCCAAGTCAGACACCACATTGTCAGTGAGCCTTCAGCAATCTGAGTCTGGCCACTAAATGCAGCTCACCAAGAAACATCTGCCATGCACCAGATAAGAGACCACATGGCTGTCTACCACTGGTGTCCCAACTTCCAGTTCATACAGAATCTAGATGAGTGCTCAAACATTTGCCAGATCAGAGACCACAACACTGACCACCCCCAGTAATCCAGCACTCACAACCACAAAGACCCAAGGAGCACCTAACCACTAATTTGGTCAGATGCCACACACCCCCACCAAACCCTGGCACCCAAACTCCCACTGAGGGCAGAACCTAGAGGCTTGCCTTCCTACTCATCAGGTCAGAGGTGATACCCTGGCCAAATCCTGACACCCTTGGTCCCTACTGCCACAGGACACCACAGAGCTCACACCGGCACTCATTATCACAGGATCCCACAGAGTGCCCACTAGCACTCAGAAGCTACATTACCACCCCTGCCATCCCAATCTCCACTGCACAGAGAACCTAGCAGAGCAGCTGGTTGTTCACCAAGGTCTATAGCTATGCCAATACCAGCCATCTGACCTTTGGGGACCCAAGATTTCATAGAGTGCTCACTGACTCCCAAGCTGAGAGGCAGCAACCTAACCAAGCCCAGGATGCCAATTTTCTCCCTACCAACTAACACAGCACTCAGCACTGACCCAGGCACCCTATCCCACTCTTTGTTAGTTCATGCAGAGCACCCATTTGTGAGGACAAAAAAAATGCACTCCCTAGCTAATATGAGATCACTGCAGCTACCAGACTCGAGAATCAATACTAAATATCTGCATGGGTGAACTTCATGCAGGATCTAGATTATCTAAAACCAGCTAAGGTCACAGTAAGCAGTGATACAAAAGCCAGCCCACTCAACACAGTTGGCTGAGAAACTCATTTGAAAAGACTCAACCAACAAACTAACTCTAAATGTAGAAGTTTAAATGTAAAAGCAACAAGCACCATGAAAAATCAAGACCACAGTCTCCTCCCCAGACTACTAGTCACCAATGAAAGAACCTTAGATTTAACTCCAAAAAAGAATTCAAAAGAGCAATTGTAAATATGATTAAGGGCTTAAAGAAAGACACAAATAAACTCCTGATGAATTTAAAGAGAACAGGTATAAACTCCAAAACACATTTTACAAGAACACAAAGCACTAAATGCAATAAGGAAATCAATTCAGAGTATGAAAATGCAATTCAAGCTCTCTGCCTACTTGTCTATCAGCCATCACACACAACATTTGGATGTAGAACCTCATGGAGTCTGACTCAGAACCCAAGTTAGAGAACTTCCCAGAGCCAGACTCCTTCCTTTGCCTGGCTACCCATCAGACATTCTGGATTCAGAACAAGGACACCAGGTAGAAATCCCCAGACCCAGTTTCCCCACCTGATCATCTATCTCCCAACCTACCTACTATTTGGCTCCAGAACTGTGTGGAATGTGACCTAGAACCCCAAAATGGCCCCAAGACTGAAAATATTGACAAGTTGGGGTAACAGCCAGAAATGATCACTCATGTAACAAAGGCGAGACCAGATATCCATACCAAAAACAAAACAACACCACAGACATCTTAACTCTAGATGCCTGTATCCCATGACAAAATACAAACAACACAGATAACCAAGGCCATAAGTCTCCTCCAGAGATTAGCATACTCATCATAACATTCCCCGAGAGAAGGAATTTAGCTGATGCATAGGACAGTGACTTCAAAAGAGCAATTATAAATATTTTAAGGAACTAAATAATATGAATAAATGAATGAAGAGTGCAAAACCACAAATATATGAATAAAATAATAAAAAACAACCACAGATATGAAAGTAGAATTTAATAAAAAGAATCTCTGAGGGAGAGCCAAACTGAAGTAAAACTCAAAATTAAAAACGTAGAAGACAGACAAAAAGCTCAGAGAAGGCC
Source organism: Peromyscus nudipes (assembly GCA_902168325.1). Taxonomy (NCBI): domain Eukaryota; kingdom Metazoa; phylum Chordata; class Mammalia; order Rodentia; family Cricetidae; genus Peromyscus; species Peromyscus nudipes. The sequence continues at coordinate 10,412 of CABHPH010110173.1, read as the reverse complement.
CACATCAATAAACTGTATCAAGTGGAAGACAGAACACAGTCTTGAATACTAGATAGAAGAAATTAAGTACTCAGTCAAAGAAAATAACCAAGGAGCCAAGCATACAGGAACTATGAGACACTATGAAGACACCAACCCTGCTGAGGTTAGGTTATGGCCGCTCAGCTTGGAAATAATACGTATAGAAGAAAGAAAAGAAACCCCGGTCAAAGGCACAGAAAATGTTTTCAACAAAACCATAAAAGAAATTTCCCAAAACCTAAAGAAAGAGATGCCTATCTTATAAAAAGTGCAAAGAGAATTGTTTTCAAGTTAAAATGAAAAAATACTAAACAGTAAAAGAAAAGTATATAAACGTATAAAACCTAGTTGGAAAATATTAATAGGAGATAGAGAATAATGTGATACTGCAATGGTGGTATAAAATTTTGGTCCAAGTGTAACCGTCGACATACAAAATATTGGCAATAACTGTCACAGTTTGCACATATAATGTCTCATATAAACTCCTATGCTGAAGGCTTGTTCTCCTACATAATGTTGAGAAGTGAGACTATGGAGACGGGTTTGGATAATGCAGGTTCTGAACTGAGCAATGTATTGCTCCCTCATTGGACTCATAATCTGTTGGCATTACTGTGAAATAATCAAAGCTGCAGGGTGGGGGTCTGCTGTGAGGAAGCTGTATCCTGGGAGTATACTCTTAAAAGCTGTATCTTACTCAGACATTTTTTGGGTTTTGGTTTTTATTTATTAGGTGGGGTGGTGCAGCTGTGCTAGAACCTCGAGGTCTCTGTCTCAGGCCGCATCTCTGGACTGTCGCTCAGACATTGTTTTACACTCTCTCTTTCCTAGCATCTTCCCTTTTACCATGATGTTTCTTTTTTGTTTTGGTTTGGGTTTTTTGGTGGTTTTGTTTTTGTTTTGCTTTTGTTTTTGTTTTTGATTTTGATTTTGTTTTTGAGATAGGGTATCGCTGTGTGGCCATTCTGGAACTTGCTCTGTAGACCAAGCTTGCCTCAAACTCAGAGATCCACCTGCCTCTGCCTCCAATGTGCTGGGATTAAAGGCATGCGCCACCATCGCCCAGCTTATGTTTCTTCTTAAAATTGGTTTTTAAAAGGGCAATAAATGATTAACTAAAACTGTGAGCCAAAATAAACATCCCTTTTAAATAGACTCTTTCAGATATGTGTCATCACAATAAACACCTACTGACACAGTAACCTTAAAATCGAAAATAGGTTAATGAATACATAATATTAAAGGGAGTGGATCTCAACAGTAATAGAATACAGTTTGTGGTACCGACATAAAATTACTTGGATACACAGTATAGAGTATGATATGCATAATTTCATATAGGATTGAAATTGTTACCAGTTACAAATAGGATATAAGAACTACCAAAACTTTATGCTGAATTCAGGACAACCACAAAGAAAAAATTATGGTAAATAAATAAAAATAATGAAACTACACAATTATAAAATATCATCAAACCTCAAAATCAACATATGGGAGAGAACCAAGATAAATAAAAATAGATAGAAAACAATTAAATTAGAAGTAAGGACTGGGGAGATGCTTCCATGATTAAAAGAAATCTCTTGCTACCTAGCCTGATAACCTGGGTTCTATCCCCCAGACCCACGTTACAGAAGGACAGAATCAACTCCCAAGGATTGTCCTCTGAACTACACACACACACACACACACACACACACACACACACACTGAATTTTTTTAAATAAAATAATAATAATCCAATAACAATCAATATTTACTTTACATGTAAAAAGAGTAAATAAATAGGATCCCCCACAGATACACAGATTTGAACAGATGGATACATGAAACTACATTTAGAAACATTACAGAAGTCAAGTATCCCCCTAATTCATATCGAATCGGGTACTGACTACAGATTTTGGACAATCTTAAGCTTGGACTGCTCTCTAGTGCTGAAATTACGACACCACACTAAGAGTCAGGGCAAAACATAACTTACGGTAGGTGCTCACTAAGCCGTAAATAGTACAAGTAGTGACAGGCTTAGAAAAGACAAGACGCTTGCTTAGAATTTCTAGAAAAACAGCCACAGAGCCAAATTAGGAAGGCTAGAATAATAGCTAATCTTCTGATATGCAGAAAATACTACATGCCAACAAAAATTGCAAGGTTTTTTTTTATTTGTTTTATATATATATATATATATATATATATATATAGGACGAAGCCATGACCTCATCTAACAGCTAAAGTGCCAGACACTGGGTAAATAATAATCACTATGAGACAAGTCTCAAAGAATTTAAAATGGTTGTATTAAGACAAAAATGAGGTGGATAGAGAGATGGCTCGGCACTGACTGCTCTTCCAGAGGACCCTGGTTCGATTCCCAGCACCCACAAGGCAGCTCACAACTGTCTGTAATTCCAGTTCCAGAGGGCCCAACATCCATGGCAAAACACCAATGCACATAAAATAAAAATATATAATTTTTTTTTAAAAAAACCCATAATTTAAAAAAAAAGAAGGAAAGAAAACAATGAACTTAAAGAAGACACAAATAAGGCTGGAGAGATTGTAAATGTGCTTGCCACATAAGCTGTGTAACCTGAGTTTGAATCCCTGGAAACTCATAAAGGCAGAAGGAGAGAACCAATTCCACGAAGTTGTCTTCTGACCTCTACCAGTGTATTGTGACATGAATCTCTCGCACACATCATTCGACACAATGAATCTCTTAAACTGAAATTTGAAAATAAATTTTAATTAAAGAAAATGTTCAGTATTCTAAAGAAAAACTTAATAGAGACACAGAAGCACTTTAAAAATCAAACAAATCCTTGAACTGAAAAAAATACACAATGTGAATATATAGAGGTGGTAAGCACATGTTCAAACATGAGCCTCTCACCCTCTAGCCTACCTCCATCACCTTTGGACTCAGCCTCTCGATGTGAACCCAGAGTCCCCCGAATTCTTCCCCAATGCCCCTTTCAGCCATTTCTTGTAGCCCATCTCCGTTCCTTTTCATCTCTCTGCCAACCTGCACAATGGCTGTCTATCAGGGACTCACAGCCAACACACTTGGCTGGAGTGTGACCTTTATCCCCCTCCCCCCATATTCCATTCTGGTCTCCTCAGACTTACTGTTAGACCTGCTCCTGCTTCTTACCCACCTGAACCCCTCCTCCCAGCCTATCTCCATCTCCTTGGGACTCTGCCTCTTGGTGAAGGTCCAAGATCCCCCTAGATCTTCCCTGCTGCTCCTTTCAGCCTTTCCTTCTAGCCCGTCTCCATTCCTTTGAGACTCCCACTGACAAATAGAGCAGTTCTCTACCAGGGACCCCACAGACACCACACTTCATTGGGACTCAGAGACCCCACAGCTGCCACACCTGGCTAGAACCCAGAATGTACAAGGGCAACCAAAGAATGGAACACATACCTATTGTAGAATATTATTCTAAGGTGTGTTACTTTTATTTATGTTGCATTTGTCTAACTCTGTGAAGCTGTGTTACTGTGCCAGTCTAAAACACCTGATGGTCTAATAAAGAAGTGAACAACCAATAGAAAGGCAGAAGAAAGGATAGGTGGGGCTGGCAGGCAGAGAGGATAAATAGAAGGAGGAATCCAGGAGGAAAATAAGGAGCCAGAGAAGGAGGAGGACATCAGGGGCCAGTCAGCCAGCTACACAACCATCAACAGAGCAAGAAAGAAGGGTATACAAAAATAGAGAAAGGGAAAAAACCCAGAGACAAAAGACAGACAGGTTAAAGTTAAGCTGCCAAGAAACAAGCTGAGCTAAGGCTGGGCATTCATAAGTAATAATAAGCCTCCGTGTGTGATTTATTTGGGAGCTACATGGTGGGACCCCCAAAAAAGCAAAAACAAACAACACCCACCTAAACAAAAGTGAGACCAGATTATCTACACCAAGAAACACTTCAAACATCATAACTCCAGATGCCTAGATCCAGTGAAAAAATTCACCATGAAGAGCCAAGACAATATGCCTCCTCCAGAGGCCAGAAACCCTATTGCAATATGCCCTGGGAAAGGCAATTGAGCTGAAACACAGACAAGGACTTCAACAAAGCAGTTAGGAATATGTTCAGGACCTTGAAGAGGATTTGAATAAATGCCTTAATGAAGACTGAAAGCACAAACAGTTGAATGAAATAACAAAAACAATCCAAGCCATGAAAGTAAAATTTAACAAGGAAACAGAATCACTGAAGAAAACCCTAACTGAAATAAAACTGGAAATGAAAACTTGAGATGTCAAAAACAAATCCTCAGAGGTAAGCCTCACCAACAGATTGACTTCCTTCTTACATTCGGGACTTGTACTCCATTTGAATTCATTCAGGAGTTTGTTCGTATCCCCTTTGATTTTGCTGAACGCTCTTAGAAGTTTTCTTTTAAAATTTTTGTCTTTTCAGTTGATCTGCATTATTACATGTGGCATGATATACTTGGCTAACTCTGAATTATATCCCGTTATATGCATGACCACAGGGTTTTTTGTCTTTAAAGAGGGAAAGGGACGCTTATTAGACAGTGTAATAAAACCTTGGTGTTCATTCTTTAAGATAAGTCAAAACTAACATACTTACAGAGGTACTTCCATCATTATAGCTGGGTTCCTGTGTCAGTTTTGCCTCTGCCAAGCATATTGCTGCTCAGACAGATTCAAGTTCCAAACATGAAGCTCATCCCAAAGGCTACTGTATCTCCCCTCAAACCTCATGACCTTTTACCCATTCAGCTGTCAAGAGGTATTTAGGATTTTTCATACAGTTTCCATATCTTGGCTATTAGGAATAATACTGCAACAAAGATGGAAATATGGATACCACTTTAAGATATTGATTTCAATTCTTAGGACTATCTCCCCACAAGAGCAATTTTGTGTGAGATGTCATCACACTGTTCAAAAGTGGCTGTGTCATTCCACATTGCCACCAACAGTGGACTATGGTTCCAATTTTGTGACAACTTCCCCAACACTTGTTATCTTCTTTTTTTTCAGAACTTCCCTCCTAATACATGTGGGGTGATAGTTCATTGTGGTTTTAATTTGCATTTCCATGCTGATTAATCATAATGATTAACTTTTAATATATCTGGTAGATGTGCATTAGACTTCTTTGGAAAAAATCCTATTTGAGTCTTTTTCCTATTTTCAAATCAGTTTATTTGTTGAATTTTTTGTATTGGGTTGTAGCAATTCATTAAGTATTTTGTATTTTAAGCCTTGATAGTATATTGTTTGAAAGTATTTTCCAGAAAACATGGGTGGAAAGTTTTATTGGGAGCACAGAGGTTCTTGCGCCCACAGATCTCCAGGGAAACCAGGAATGTTAATCATGCAGGGATGTCTCTTCAAAGGAGGAAATATCTATTCTTCCCGTGGAGAAGGCTGGGAACTGGAGGTGATTAACAGCTTGGTGATCTTTGCTTCCTATTGAGCCAGGCCATATCAGGCTTCTACAGCCAGGACTGGAGGTGGCTAGTAATCTATATGATGTCCCCTACATTATGTGTACAGCCACGGGCTCCCCCAAGCTACCACAACCAGGACTGGATATGGATAATAGCCCAAATGACCTCTACACTATCTGTATAACTGAGGCCAGGCCAAATCTTCCCCTGATCCCTTAAGCTAACAAAGGTAGCCTGTCTCTAGAACCCATCTTCTTGGAAGAAAGGACATGTACTTTGAGTTGAGTTTTGATGTAGTTATACCTCCTCGTACACTGGGGATTGTATTACACCAGGAAAATTTTTTCCAAATTGTACTGTTTAAATTTTCTGGCAATAAAATGGCCTGGTATCAAACTCCCAAAGTTTGGTCCAGCCCAAGTCAGGCTGAACTGAGTTTTCATTCTCACTTCTTCATAGATCTTTTCTCTGCCTGGCATGACACCTGCAGGGATCCCCTCAAAGTTTCATGACTTTGAGCTTTGCAATGAATTCCAAATATGAGAGAAAAGCACGTGTCAGACAATTAAAATTAGGCAAAGTAGGACAACACTCAGACTACAAAGCTTCCCCAGTGTGGCTAAGTGTTAAAGCACTCACCAACCATGTCTGCAGCCCTGACTCACAATAAACACTACAAAACAAGATATTTCTGAAAACCAAATGAAATAATTAACAAAGCAAAAAGCCATCCTACAGAGTGGGGGTTGTAGAATTCATTGAACATACCAAAAATCATTGCTTTCTATCTTTTTTTCTTTTTTTTTTATTCTTCTCTCATACAATAAGTACATCCCCACCACAGTTTCCTCTCCCCCCACTTTTCCCAGTTCCTTCCCATAACCCCCTCTCCCCCAGATCCACTCCTCCTCTATTTCCTTTCAGAAAAGAGCAGCCCTCCAAGGGATGTCAAGCAAACATGGTATAACAAGTTACAATAAGACTAGGCACAAACCCTCATATAAGGGCTAGGCGAAGAAACCCGGTAGGAAAAAAGGGGGTCCTAAGAGCAGGCAAAAGAGTCAGAGAAACCCCACTCCCACTGTTAAGAGTCCCCAAAACACCAAACTAATAATCATAGTATATATACAGAGGACATAGCACAGACCCATGCACGCCCCATGCTTGCTGCTTCAGTCTCTGTGAGCCCCTATGAGCCCTGCTTAGCTAATTATGTGGGTCCTGTTCTCCTGGTGTCCTTGACCTCTCTAGCTCCTACAATTCTTCCTCCCCCTCTTCTGTGGGGGCTCCCCAAACTCCAAGGAGATGGAGGGACCTGATGCAGTTCTCCAATTTGGGCTATCTCTCCACCTAGTATTTAGCTGTGGGTCTCTGCTGGTCTAACTGGATGTCTGCATTCAAGTTATTCCCCACTCTCTCTTCTATCAAGTTCAGTGTATCTGGCTTTGTGTTGAAGTCTTTGATCCACTTGGACTTGAGTTCTGTGCAGGATGATAGATATTGATCTATTTATATTCTTCTACATGCACAGATCCAGTTAGACCAGCATCATTTGTTGAAGATGCTTTCTTTTTTCCATTGTGTCTTTCTGGCTTTTTAATTAAAAAAAACCAGGTGTCCATACATGTGTGGATTTGTCTGGGACTTTGATTAGATTCAATTGATCCACCTGTCTGTTTTTATGCCAATATCATGCAGTTTTTATTACTATAGCTCTGTAGTACAGCTTGAAATCCAGGATGGTGATACCTCTAGAAATTATTTTATTATTCAGGATTGTTTTAGCTATTCTGGTTTTTTTTCTTTTGTCAATGTATAAGGATGAATGTGTGATTTAAGTTTTAGTAGTGTTTCTTTCATTTGGGCATAGATGTTAAGAACTGAAACATCATCTTGGTGGATTTTTCCTTTTATGAATATGAAATGTCCTTCCTTCGCTGTCTCTTTTGATTAATTTTGGCTGTAAGTCTGTTTTGTTAGCTATTAGAATGGTTACACCAGCTTGTTTCTTAGGTCCATTTGCTTGGAAAATCTTTTTCCAATCTTTCACTCTGAGGTAATATCTATTGTTGATGTTGCAGGTTTCTCGTATGCAGCAGGAGGATGGATCTTGTTTTTGCATCCATTCTGTTAGTCTATGTCTTTTGATTGGGGAATTGAGTCCATTGTTATTGAGAGATATCAATGACCAATGATTGCTCCTGTTTTGTTGTTGTTGTTGTTGGTGGTGGTGGTGGTAGTGTGTGTATTTCCCTTTTGGTTTTGCTGGTGTAAGATTATTTCCTGTATGGGGGGGAGGAGGGAGGGGAGGGGGGTCTGTGGTTGGTATGGAAAATGAATAGAAAATTTCTTAATAATAAAAATTTGAAAAAAAAAGAAAAAAATTATTTCTTGTGTTTTTATGGGTGTAGTTAACCTCCTTGGGTTGGAGTTTTCCTTCTAGTATCTTCTGTAGGGCTGGATTTTCAGATAAATGTTGTTTAAATTTGATTTTATCACGGAATATTTTGTTTTCTCCATCTATTGTGATTGAAAATTTGGCTGGGTATAGTACTTTGGCATGGCATCTGTGATCTCTTAGAGTCTGCAGGACATCTGTCCAGGCCCTTCTGGCTTTTAGAGTCTCCATTGAGAAATTGAATGTAATTCTAATAGCCTTTATATGTTACTTGGTCTTTTTCCCTTGCAGCTTTTAATATTCTTTCTTTGTTCTGTATATTTAGTGTTTTGATTATTATGTGATGGGGTACCTTCTTTTATGGTCCAATATATTTGGTGTTCTGTCTGCTTCTTGTACCTTTATAAGCACCACCTTCTTTACATTAGGAAATTTTTCTTCTATAATTTTGTTGAATACATTTTCTGGGTCTTTGAGCTGGGATTTTTCCCCTTCTGTCCCTATTATTTTTATGTTTGGCCTTTTCATAGTGTCACAGATTTCCTAGATGTCTTGTGTCAGGAACTTTTTAGATTTAACATTTTCTTTGACTGATCTATTTCTTCTATCATACTTTGAGTGCTCTTCCATGTCTTATATTCTGTTGGTGATGCTTGAGTCTGTAGTTCCTGTTCACTTACCTAGATTTTCCACTTCCAGGATTAAACTGTTTGGTTTTTTTTTCTTGCCTTTTTTAAAGAGATTTATTCATTTCCTCCTTAAAGACCTCTATCATCTTCATAAAGCTGTTCTTGAGGTCTTTTTCTTGTGTTTCAGCTGTTATGGAATATTTAGGGATTGCTGTAGTAAGATAGCTGGGCTCTGGTGGTGACATATTGCCCTGGCTGTTGTTGATTGTGTCCTCACACTGGCATCTAGGCATCTGGTTTTGGGGTGATTATAGTTCTAGGTGCCAACTTCTGAGTTTGTCTTCATTGATGAGTGTTTTGTTCCTTGGTTTCTGTTTCCTCTGTAGTCTTCTGGCTGGTGTGGCCTGTGGTTGAGCAGAGGGTCTCCACTCAAATTGGGGGCTGGACTTCTGGTGGCCAGGATGGCCTCTGATTGAGCAGGGGATCTCCACCCAAGATGGGGGTTGGGACACGGTGACAAGGATAGGTAGCAGGATTGGGGATGGAAGGATCACCAAGAGAGTAAGTGGGTCCACAGGCAGTTGGCCTACCTGGGTTTATGGTGGTTAGCATGGACTCTGGTCAAGTAGGGGGCCTCTGTCTGAGTCTGGAGCTAGAACACAGCAAAGAGGAGTGGAGGGGGATTGGGAGTAGGGTTAACATGCACCAAAAGAGTGGGGGACTCTGGGGGCAGGCGGCCTACCTGAAGTTCTGACATCAGGCATGGCCTCTGGTCAAGCAGAGGGCCTCCACCTGAATATCATTCCATCTTTCTAAAGAGCAGGCTTTGTGGTTCTTGAATTACATCTCAAGAAAGAAATTTTTTGTTTTGTTTTTGTTTTTCAGAACAGGGTTTTTCTGTGTAGCTCTGGCTGTCCTGGAACTCGCTCTGTAGACCAGGCTGTCCTCAAACTCAGACATCCACCTGCCTCTGCTGGGAAGAAAGGCATGCCCCACCACTAACACACAGCAAGAAAGAAAAATTTTAATTAGTGAAAAATAATCCAAAGGAATCTCAAATACCCATCAATTATTACCAAAATTAACATGCATATGCATGTGTAAATATGTTAGCATACAAGACTGTAGTGGGTAGCCATTCCAGCTTTGGTCTGGAAGTTCCAACCCCCATTGAGGCTTCCATAACTATCACGCCTACAAGGCGGGGCCAAGGGAGGGCCTGAAGACCTGAGACCGGGATGCGTGGCACTCTTTTGTTTCCTGGACCTGGACTCGAGAGGTAGACCGAGGAAAGTTCTCCAGAGAACACCGCCGGACTGCGCTGCGTCTCTTCCAGAACCCATCATCTACCTATCCCTTCATTTGTGAGTTACGCCTTTAAATAAATCTCCTTTTAACTACGTGGAGTGGCCTTAATATTTACACCAATACAAGACAGAGAGGATAATTGAATTATTACAAAACAAAGAAATATGGAGACTTCAATTTGGAAATAAAATGTTACAGGATGCCCTGGAAGGTGGCACCCCATAACTTTACTGCTAACATTTATAGGTAATAAATCAGGGGTAGTTTGAGAAAGCTGTCTTATGAAGTGGGAGAAAACACTAGTTTCAGTAACAAAGCAAAAAAAAGGAGAGCACATTAGAAATTCAGAACGGGGGAGTTGAGTCCATTCCATATGACTCAGTCCCACCTGGGGAGAGATTTGGTCCTAGTACAAAGTGACTGCAAGTGCAGAAGTTTGGAATCATGGCTTAATACAAAACAAGGGGCTCTAAAACATGCATGCTTTACTTTCAGTACCAGATAATTTACAGAAAAAGGGGAGGAAGAAATGGAGTGGAGAGTGGGAGGGAAGGATGGATGGGAAGGGAGGAGAGAGAGGAGAGGGAGATTGATTGGTTGATTGATTGATTGACTGA
>CABHPH010110172.1:0-29607 GCA_902168325.1 Peromyscus nudipes | reverse complement strand
ACACACACACACACACACACACACACACACACACACATGCATGGAAGTCAAAGGATATCATGAGGAATAGGTTCTCTCGTTTCACCATGTGGGTCCCAAGTATTGAACTCAGCTCATTCTGGTTTGATGGGAAGCACCATTATCCACAGAGTCATCTTGCCATCCCTAGAGATTTAATTTTTAAGATTTAACTTTTGGGTTGATGAGATAGCTTAGCAGGTAAAAGTGCCTGCCATCAAGCCTGATGACATGAGCTCCATCCTTGGGATCCACATAGCAAAAGGGCAGAACCAACTCTCAAACATTGTCCTCTAACCTCTATATGTGCACAGACTCTGACCTACAGACTAACACACACACATGAACCGATCGATGTAAAAAAAATAATTTAAACTTAAAATTTTTCTGCCACAGAATTTCTAACTCTCCCCAGTAACTATAATGCTGAATATCAATTTTTTAAAAACAGAATTCTCATGTAATGCAGACACTAAGGGACCATGGATGCCAGCCTAGACTAATATACCCAGCAAAACTTTCAATCATCATAGACAGAGTGAACAAGACATTCCAAGACAAAGCCAGTTTTAAACAATACTTATCCACAAGACCAGCCCTACAGAAAGTACTAGAAGGAAAATTCCAACCTAAGGAGTCAGATAAACCCACGAAAACACAGGCAATATGTAGCTAGAGTTTTCCTGCCTGGCCCACAGTCAGGACAAATCTCTGCCACCCGCCAGTCCCACAGCCGCTCAGACCCAACCAAGTAAACACAGAGACTTATATTGTTTAAACTGTATGGCTGTGGCAGGCTTCTTGCTAACTGTCCTTATATCTTAAATTAATCCATTTCTATAAATCTATACCCTGCCACATGGCTCGTGGCTTACCGGCATCTTTACATGCTGCTTGTCCTGGCGGTGGCTGGCAGGCAGTGACTCCTTCTGCCTTCCTGCTCTTTTAATTCTCTCTGTTAGTCCCGCCTATACTTCCTGCCTAGCCACTGGCCAATCAGTGTTTTATTAGCAACACATTTGCCATACAGAACATCCCACAGCAGCAATAGATAACAACACAGAAGTAAACCCCAAAGAGAAGTACACACACACTACCACCAAAAAAATAACAGGAATGAACATTCACTGGTCATTAATATCCCTTAATATCAATGGACTTAATTCACCTATAAAAAGACACAGGCTAACAGAATGGATATGAAAGCAGGACCCATCTTTCTGCTGCATACAAGAAACACACCTCAAATTCAAAGATAGACACTACCTAAGAATAAAAGGCTGGGAAAAGACTTTCCAATCAAATGGTCTTATGAAGCAAGCTGGTGTAGCCATCCTAATATCCAGCAAAATAGACTTCAAACTAAAATCAATCAAAAGAGATCAAGAAGGGCATTACATACTCATCACAGGAAAAATCCACCAAGATGTGCAGGGAGCCGCCATTACAAGATGGCGCTGGCCCCTGGCAGCCCAGTAGTAAACAACTCCATATATGGTTATAATCCTGAGTCACTCGTGCCAAGGTCTGCGCATGCGCAGGTTACGTTGTCACAGCCTTATGTCCTCAGCCTATCCCGTGGCTCTCCATGCTCGCATTCTGGCGGGATCCAATCATAGACTGACCGGTCTAATCAAATCCCCATATAAGCAGCTGCCTAGTAGCGCTCCGGGCCCCTCATCTCCAGCTCTCCCTTAACCAAGAGGTGCTCCAATAAAGTGTGATCTGAGAAGAATCCTCACATGGTGGTCGTTCTTCCTCGCTGGTCGAGGTGTTTGCCGCAAAGATGAAGTTTCAATTCTGAACATTTATGCCCCAAACACAAGGGCGCCCATATATGTAAAAGAAACATTACTAAGCTTAAATCACATATAAAACCCCACACATTAATAGTAGGAGACTTCAACACCCCACTTTCACCATTGGACAGATCTGCCAAATCGAAACTTAACAGAGAAATAAAGGACTTAACTGATGTCATGACTCAAATGGACTTAATCGATATATACAGAACATTCCATCCTAACAAAAAAAGAATATACCTTTTTCTCAGCACCCCATGGAACCTTCTCTAAAATCGACCACATACTTGGCCACAAATCAAATCTCAACAGATACAAAACAATTGGAATAACCTCCTGCCTTCTATCAGACCACCATGGTTTAAAGTTAGATTTCAACAACAACAAAAACTACAGAAAACCTACAATCTCATGGAAACTGAATAATGCTCAACTGAATCACCAATGGGTTAAGGAAGAAATAAAGAAAGAAATTAAAGACTTCCTAGAGATCAATGAAAATGAAGACACCACATACCCAAACCTATGGGACACTATGAAAGCAGTGCTAAGAGGGAAATTCATAGCACTAAATGCCCACATAAAGAAGTTGGAGAAATCTCACACTAGTGATTTAACAGCACACCTAAAAGCTCTAGAACAAGAAGAAGCAAAGTCTCCCAGGAAGAATAGACGCCAGGAAATCATCAAAGTGAGAGCTGAAATCAATAAAATAGAAACAAAGAGAACAATACAAAAAAATCAATGAAACAAAGAGTTGGTTCTTTGAGAAAATCAACAAGATAGACAAGCCCTTATCCAAACTAACCAAAAGGCAGAGAGAGAGAGAGCATCCAAATTAACAAAATCAGAAATGAAAAGGGAGACTAACAACTAACACTGAGGAAATCCAGAAAATCATCAGGTCATACTTCAAAAACCTCTACTCCACAAAACTGGAAAATCTAAAAGAAATGGATAATTTTCTGGATAGGTACCACATACCTAAGTTAAATCAAGATCAGATAAACTATTTAAATAGCCCAATAACCCCTAAGGAAATAGAATCAATCATTAAAAGTCTCCCAACCAAAAAAAAAAAAAAAAAAAAAAAAAGCCCAGGACCAGATGGTTTCAGCACAGAATTCTACCAGATCTTCAAAGAAGAGTTAATACCAATACTCTTTAAATTGTTCCACACAATAGAAACAGAAGGAACATTACCAAACTCCTTCTATGAGGCTACAATTACCCTGATTCCTAAGCCAAACAAAGATGCAACAAAGAAAGAGAACTAGAGACCGATCTCCCTCATGAACATTGATGCAAAAATACTCAATAAAATACTGGCAAACAGACTCCAAGAACACATCAAAACAATTATCCACCATGATCAAGTAGGCTTCATCCCAGGGATGCAAGGGTGGTTCAACATATGAAAGTCCGTCAATGTAATACACCATATAAACAAACTCAAAGGAAAAAAAAAACACATGATCATCTCATTAGATGCTGAAAAGGCATTTGACAAAATCCAACACCCCTTCATGATAAAGGTCTTGGAGAGATCAGGAATACAGGGAACATACCTAAACATAATAAAAGCAATTTACAGCAAGCCAACAGCCAACATCAAATTAAATGGAGAGAAACTCAAAGCAATTCCACTAAAATCAGGAACAAGGCAAGGCTGTCCGCTCTCCCCATACTTATTCAATATAGTACTTAAAGTTCTAGCCAGAGCAATAAGACAACATAAGGAGATCAAGGGGAAACAAATTGGAAAGGAAGAAGTCAAGCTTTCCCTATTTGCAGATGACATGATAGTATACATGAGTGACCCCAAAAATTCGACCAAGGAACTGATACAGCTTATAAACACCTTCAGCAATGTAGCAGGATACAAGATTAACTCAAAAAAATCAGTAGCCCTCCTATATACAATTGACAAACAGACTGAGAAGGAAATCAGAGATACATCACCATTTACAATAGCTACAAATGATATAAAATACCTTGGGGTAACTCTAACTAAGCAAGTGAAGGACCCATATGACAAGAACTTTAAGTCCCTGAAAAAAGAAATTGAAGAAGATGTCAGAAAATGGAAAGATCTCCCATGCTCATGGATAGGCAGGATTAACATAGTAAAAATGGCAATCTTATCAAAAGCAATCTACAGATTCAATGCAATCCCCATCAAAATACCAACACAATTCTTCACAGACCTGGAAAGAACAATACTCAACTTCATATGGAAAAACAAAAAACCCAGGATAGCCAAAAGAATCCTGTACAATAAAACAACCTCTGGAGGCATCACCATCCCTGACCTCAAGCTCTACTATAGAGCTACAGTAATAAAAAACAGCTTGGTACTGCCATAAAAACTGACATGTGGACCAATGGAATCGAATTGAAGACCCTGACATTAATCTGCATACCTATGAACATACAATTTTTGACAAAGAAGCCAAAACTGTACAATGGAAAAAAGAAAGCATCTTCAACAAATGGTGCTGGCATAACTGGATGTCAACATGTAAAAGGCTGCAAATAGATCCATATCTGTCACCGTGCACAAAACTTAAGTCCAAGTGGATCAAAGACCTCAACATAAATCCAGTTACTCTGAACTTGATAGAAGAGAAAGTAGGAAGTAGTCTTGAACGCATTGGCACAGGAGATCACTTCCTAAATATAACACCAGTAGCACAGACACTGAGAACAACAATCAGTCAATGAGACCTCTTGAAACTGAGAAGCTTTTGTAGAGCAAAGGACACAGTCAACAAGACAAAGCGACAGCCCACAGAATGGGAAAAGGTCTTCACCAACCCCACATCTGACAGAGGGCTAATATCCAGAATATATAAAGAACTCAAGAAATTAGACATCAAAATGCCCAACAGTCCAATTAAGAAATGGGCTATAGAGCTAAACAGAGAATTCTTAACAGAGGAAGCTCAAGTGGCTGAAAGACATTTAAGGAATTGCTCAACATCCCTAATCATCAGGGAAATGCAAATCAAAACGACTCTGAGATACCACCTTACACCTGTCAAAATGGCTA
Source organism: Peromyscus nudipes (assembly GCA_902168325.1). Taxonomy (NCBI): domain Eukaryota; kingdom Metazoa; phylum Chordata; class Mammalia; order Rodentia; family Cricetidae; genus Peromyscus; species Peromyscus nudipes. Next base: position 24,735 of record CABHPH010110172.1, on the reverse strand, counting down.
AGATCAAAATCACTGAAGACAGCTTATGTGGATATGGAGCAAGGGGAACTCTTCTCCACTGTTGGTGGGAATGCAAGCTTGTACAGCCACTTTGGAAATCAATATGGCGCTTTCTTAGAAAATTGGGAACCAATCTCCCCCAAGACCCAGCTATACCACTCTTGGGCATAGTCCCAAGGAATACTCAATCATACCACAAGGGCACATGCTCAGCTATGTTCATAGCAGCATTATTTGTAATAGCCAGAACCTGGAAACAACCTAGATACTCTTCAACTGAAGAATGGATGAATAAAATGTAGTACATATACACAATGGAGTACTACTCAGCAGAGAAAAACAATGACATCATGAGGTTTGCAGGCAAATGGATGAACTGAGAAAAAATCATCCTGAGTGAGGTAACCCAGACTCAGAAAGACAAACATGGTATGTACTCACTCATAGGAGGATACTAGATGTAAAACAAAGATGACTAGACTGCTACTCACAGCTCCAGGGAGGCTACCTAGAAAAGAGGACCCTAAGAAAGACACAGGGATCACCTAACGACAGAGAAATGGATGAGATCTACATGAGCAAACTGGACATGGGTGGGGTAATGAAGGGCAAGGGTCAAGGGAAAGAGAGCTTAGGGGAGCGGGAGATCCCAGCTGGATCAAGAACAGAGAGGGAGAACAAGGAAAAAGAGACCATGATAAATGAAGACCCCATGGGAATAGGAAGAAGTAAAATGCTAGAGAGTTCCCCAGAAATCCACAAAGATACCTCCACAATAGACTACTGGCAATGGTCGAGAGAAAGCCCGAACTGACCTACTCTGGTGATCGGATGGCCAAACATCCTAACTGTCGTGGTAGAACTCTCATCCAGTGACTAATGGAAGCGGATGCAGAGATCCACAGCCAGGCCCCAGGTGGAGCTCCAGGAGTCCAATCGGGGATAAAGAGGAGGGATTGTATGAGTGAGAATTGTTGAGACCAAGATTGGAAAAAGCACAGGGACAAATAGCCAAACGAATGGAAACACATGAACTATGAACCAATAGCAGAGGAGCCCCCAACTGGATTAGGCCCTCTGGATAAGTGAGACAGTTGATTAGCTTGAACTGTTTGGGAGGCCCCCAGGCAGTGGGAACCGGACCTGTCCTTAGTGCATGAGCTGGCTGTTTGGAACCTGGGGCCTATGCTGGGACACTTTGCTCAGCCTGGTTGAAGGGAGGAGGGGACTAGACCTGCCTTGGCTGAATCTACCAGGCTGAGCTGAATCCCCAGGGGAGTCCTTGCCCTGGAGGAGATGAGAATTCAGGGTGGGCTGGGGGGAGGGCGGGGTTGGGTGGGAAGGAGGGAGGACAAGGGAATCCATGGCTGATATGTAAAATTAAATTAAATTATAAAATATAAAAAAGTAACAGCCTATACCCTTCCCCACCTTTCCTCCTGTAGTGGTTTGAATGAAAATGGTCCGCATAGGCTCCTAGGGAACGGCATTGTTTGAAAGGATTAGGACTTGTGATCTTTTTGGAGGAAGTTTGTCACTGCGGTGGGCTTTGGGGTCTCAAATGCTCAAGCTCGTCCCAGAGTCCCTCTCTCTCTACTGTCTTCAGATCTGGATACAGAATTCTCAGGACTGTGACTGACTGTGTGCTGTCATGTTTCCCACCATGCTAATAATGGACTAATCCAATCTTGTAAATAAGTCCCAATTCAATCTTCCTTTTATAAGAGTTGTGGTCCGGTTTTCTCTTCACAGCAATAGAACACTGACTAAGACACCACCGATCCAGTTCAAAACCTCCCCCTCTCTCTCCCTAGGAAACAAACAGGCCAACGGAAACACAAACAAACAAACCAGAGTAAAACAAACCAAATAGGGAGAAGGAAAAATGTAAAAAAAACAAAAAAAAAACAAAAAAAACAAAAAAGAAACAAACCATGAGAAACATTTTTAAAAGGGAGGAGCTACTTCCAGCAGTAAATGGCAACACAAAATGAACTCAGTGGTATATTTAGAGATGTTTTCCCTCATATTGCTTTGTTCAGCCATTTTTAATCTTATTGTCTTTTGTTTACCTATTATGACTTCCAATTTCTTGTTTTTTATGGTTTGTGTGTGTGTGTGTGTGTGTGTGTGTCTGCATATGTATCTGTTTCTCATGCTTTTTTGTTTTGCTTTGCATTGCATGTAACAAATTATTTTCAATAAAAAGAAAAAAATTAAAAATAAATAAAGGACTTAAATTGGGGTAATATTACTGATAACCATCCTAAGTAAAAGCTTTTTCATAATTTTCTGTATATGTTAGTACAATGGGATATTGACATTTTTGTGATACAGTTATATTCTCTGTGAAGATTATTATGTTGGTGGTATTTGAACTTTGTATAGAATATATACTGTAGGTTGACTATTCCCTCAAATTAATCCCTTATTTTTCTCAATTCCCAATAAATATATTAAAACTTGAAGAAAAAAAAACAGAATTCTCCCCTTTCCAGCTGGAGCCTGCAATATGACACTATACTTCATCTGACCTCCAAGGTCCTCCTGGACTTGAGAATAACTAGCAAACCTCTGGCCATTCCAGGGAAATGTCCTCATTTTGATATACCTTCTCCAGGCAAATTTAGGATATTGACTTTCATTGACCTTCCACTGATAAGCTTACCCTGCTTCATCTCCCTATAGATCTTTTTTTTATTATTGTATGTGTGTGCGTGTGTGTGTGTGTGTGTGTGTGTGTGTGCGCGTGCGCACGCGCGCATGGAGGGGGGAGGGCACATGCCAACGTATAGAGGTCAGAGGACAATTTGTAGAGTCAGTTCTCCCTCTACATTCAAGAGGGTTCCAGGGACCTGTGCAGCAAGTACTTTTACCTGCTGAGCACTCTAGCCAGCCCTTCCCATCACATGTTGTTTCTAACCTTGAATTCATTTGCACAGAAGCTAAGCTGAAGAGTAATTGTTAATGGTAATATGATTATGTTTTTTAAAGGATTACAATTATTTCATTTGCCTATAGAAACTTAATCACTGTCATTTTAAAATTCAAAAGCTATCTTTTTACTCATACAGGGTTTATTCCCATCTGACAACTTAATTAGTTTGTGTATACACATGGAATTGTATTGGTCAACTCAGGCTACACCATAAAACTACATGGCTAAACCAACCAAAATTTTAATCTCTCACTGTTGTAAAAGCTAGATGTCCCAGGTCAAGGTGCTAGTCAATTTGGTTCTTGGTGAGAGCTCTCTTCCATCTTGCTGAGCTTTTGTGACCTTTCTTTCCTTTGGGGTACTCTGAAAGACAGAGATTTCCTATTTAAATTAATACATTCCTCGTCAATAAGAGTATTTTTAGGGGGGTGGGGTTTGAGACAGGGTTTCTCTGCATAGTTTTGGTGCCTGTCCTGGCTCTCGCTCTGTAGTCCAGGCTGGCCTTGAATTCACAGAGGTCCGCCTGGCTCTGCCTCCCAAGTGCTGGGATTAAAGGAGTGCGCCACCACCGCCACCACCACAGCCACCGCTGCTGCCACCACCACCACCACCCGGCTCAATAAGAGTATTTTTAAAATTTATTTTATATTGATTTATTTTAATATATATGGGTGTTTTGCCTGCATATTTGTATGTGTACCACTTGCATGCCTAGTACCTGTGGAGGTCATAAGAGGGTGTCAGATCCCCTGGAACTGGAGTTACAGATCAATGTGAGCCACCATGTGGGTGCTGGGAATTGAACTCAGGTCCGCTGGCAGAGCAGAAAGTGCTCTTAACCACTAAGTATCCCTCCAGCTCCTGTAAGATTGTTTTTAAAGGACATAGACATGTAAAAGGGCAGAAGAAAATTTACATATACTGTAATATCTATGCACACCACTAAAGCATCTATTTTTTAAAGATAACTGGGAATCTGAACATTCAGTGGCAAAATGTTAGAGTTCTATCTGGTGAGGACATGCCTGCATAGCCTCCTTATAAGTTCTATTACTAAATACAGTGATGTGGTGGCTTGAATAGGTATGACCTACATAGACTCATGTATTTGAACGCTTGGCCCATAGGAAGTGGCACTATAGAAGGTATGACCTTGTTGGAGGAAGTATGTCACTGTGGTGGCAGGCTTTGATGTGTCATATGTGCTCAATCCATGCCTAGTATCTCAGTCTCCTCCTGCTGCCTGTAGATCAAGATGTAGAACTCTCAGCTCCTTCTCCAGCACCATACCTGCTTGAATGCCACCATGCTCCCCACCATGATGATAATGGACTAAACCTCTGAAATTGTAAGCCACCCCAATTAAATGTTTTCCTTTATCAGAGTTGCTGTGGTCATGGTGTCTATTCACAGCAATAGAAACCCTAACATATCTCCATGATGGGTAAGGTGACCTGCTGACGTCCCACGCAACCCAAGTCAGAAGCTCATTTTTTAATAAAAGGGGGACCTGTAGGGTCCTTGCCCCCGTTTTGGGTAACTGCTGCCTTGCTTGCGCACCTTGACCTTGATATCCTCCCTATGCTAATTCCCTGCCAGGTTCCACCCTCCTGAATGCTTAAGAGAAGTTCCTTGTCTGTGTATCCTGAATAATGAGCGTTAACAGATTAGAAGCAAGATTGTAAAACATCAGTAGTGAACTTCTGCCCTCCAGGGTCCTCCCATTGTGCTGTAAGCCTGTATTTAAGACCTCCTCCCCCCTTCAATAAATGACATTCGGCATTTAAAATATATATATATATATATATATATATATATATATATATTTGAATGAACACTGTGAATGTAATCTATGAATACCACAAATGTGATTAATATCATGAGTGTAATTAATGAATATCATGAGTGTAATTCAAAAAATAAATTTAAAAAATGTAAAAAAAAAAGATTTATCTCAAAAAAAATTGTATAATCAGCTGCCTGTAGTGGGTTGCTGTTCCAGCTTTGACCTGGAAGTACTACCCCCATTGAGGCTTTGGTAACTGTCATGCCTACCTATGACCTGCCCCAGAGGTTGTGCTGACATGGGAGCCCTTAAGACCCAAGATCCAGATGTGCCGGCTCTCTTGGTTCCTGGTGATCCTGGATGTTGGATGGTAGACTGAGCAGGGTTTCTCTGGAGAACACCGCTGGACTGCACTTCCTCTCCCAGACTCTGTACCCTATCCCTTTACTTGTTGTAAGTAAAACCCCCTAATAAACCTCCCTTTTAACTAAAAAAAAAAAAAGAAAGAAAGAAACCCTAACATAGATAAGTGACATTGGGCATTAGGATTTAAACCATGTGAAGGGTGGGAGTACAGTTCAGTCCACAAAAACTGATTTAAGAATAAAGCAGGATTTCACACTTGTTAATAAATTAGCAGGTATCTAAGATGTATACGGGGAGAATGCGTCTATCTACAAATATACAAAGAGTTAGAACTGGCCTAGCAGACAAGTGAGTAGCTTGCTTTGTAGTTGATGGGAATGATGTATAGAATGCATTCAGAATATCAAGAAGAATGATGTCAGGAATGAATAAGCAAATCATCTGGTAGAATGGGAAAAAGGGGGCAGCAGCATCTGTTACTCACAAGCTTTAACCAAGGCAGTAGTGAGAAGCTAGCAAAGTCTTTTGTCAATGCAAACCATTCAGTAGGACTAAGTAGGCTTTTTATGAATCCCCATTCTTCATATGATCAGCTGGGTCAAAGCTCTGCCCATCTGACTGGAATACCAACATCACCTAACCTGTATCATCCTGATTACAGGCTCACAGAAAAATGGCAACTATGTCCATTTAACTCACTCACTATGGTATTGTTGGACAGAAGTGCATTTAAATGCTTTTGATGGTGATGATTATAGAGCAAAATGAAATATAAATGGCTGCTGGCAAGTTTCATTGTAACAACTTTTATAACCCCATTATTAAGGAGATGAATATCTTCATATTCCTAAACAAGAGGTAATCACATGTCTAAAGCCTCTTTGCCCCTCACTTATTTTGTTAAAATGCTATTCTCATTTATTTTCCATCTTTCCCTCTTGGTGTGCATTAGTTACTATGGAAACATCAGGACATCAGAGTTTGAGTATCTCAACATCCCCAAGATCTATTAGAGTATGAAAGCAATTTCTATCATTGTATTGGGGGAGGGAGTCATTGCCGTTACAAATGAATGCAGGACAAAAAAAAATCGTATTACCAGACAACCAGAGGCTTTATTCAGACAACACCAGATAATGGCTAGGGCTCATCTTACCTGTCCACACTGTGTACCAAGACCCAAGTAGGGACTGGAGAGATGGCTCAAACATTAAGTATACTTGCTGCTCTTGCAGAAGACCCAAGTTGGGTTCCCAGCATCCAGAGGATCCAAAACCCTCTTCTTGTCTCTATGAGCACCTGCAGATGATGCATATACAAGCAGGCACACATACATATGCATTAATAAAAATAATTTTTAAAGATTCCCCACTACAGTTATCAATGATGTCTCCCCCCAAATAACATCTATTTATAACAACATCAGCCTTGACTCTTTTGACTCAGAACTTAAGAACAGTTTTAAAAATTAGTTGCCAGCCATGGTCATGCGCACCTTTATCCTAACACTCAGAAGGCAGAGACAGGCAGATCTCTGTGCACGTAATGTCAACCTGACCTACATAGTGAATTCCAGGCCAGCCAGGACTATATAATGAGATATTGTTTCAAAAAATTAGTGAGGGATTGAGCTAGGCGGTGGTGGCACACATGTCTTTAATTCCAGCACTCAGGAGGCAGAGGCAGGTGGATCTCTGTGAATTTGAGGCCAGCCTGGTCTACAGAGTGAGTTTCAGGACAGCCAGAGTTACACAGAGAAACCCGGTCTCGAAAAACCAAAACCAAAACAAACAAAAATTAGTGAAGAGTAACTGGATCACACTATGTAATTAATTACACATAGATTATGAAACAATTAACTTTATTATGAAAAACAAAACACACACATAACACATACATCAAATATAAAGTCCATATTCCAACCACTAGATTTACAGTTTGTTAGGTAAATAGCTAGACAGATTGAGTAAACGGTTCTTTCTGCATTTCCTCTTACTAGAATATGTGAGAATCCCAGAAAAGCTCTATCATTTACATGATTTCATCACTCTTTAACAGATGCTCAAATATATATTTTGCCCTCAGACCTCTGTCCATTTGCATGTACTATACATCTCTGCCACAATGTCTCACACATTCTTAAAATTGAACCCCTCCATCTGTATTTAAAAAAGGCTTTTCAAGGTACCCTAGAAATTATATATGTGTGTATACATATATAACATTGTAGGCAATTGACTCATACAATTATGGACTCTGATAAGTCCCATTATACAGCATCTGCAAACTGGGGACCCAAGAGATCCAATGTACAGTTCCAATCCAACTCCCAGGTCTGGGAACCAGGAGAATCAATGGTATAAATTCCATTCTGGGGGCTGAAGAGATGGCTCAGTGGTTAGGAGCACTTGTCACTCTTCCAGAGAACCCCGGTTTGATTCACAGCACCCATATGGTGTCTTACAACCATCTGTGATTCCAATTTCAGGGGATCCAACCCCCTCTTCTAGCCCCCAAAGGCACCAGGCATACACGTGCTACACAAACATACATACAGGTTAAATGCCCATTCACATAAAACAAAAATGAATAAATACAAGAAAAATTTAATCCTAGTCCAAGTGCAGTAGACCAGTGTCACAGCTTGAGAACAAACAGGAAAGTGAATTCTCCTTTCCTCCAACTTTTGTTCTCTGACCTCTGACAGACTGGAAGGGCTTACCCTCACTGAGAATGGCAACTTGCTTCACTCAATCCATTTTATTCTAATTAACTACAAATATTCATTCCATCCAAAACATTCTCACAGTCACACCCAGAATAATATTTAGCCAAAACCCTGAGCACTTTGAGTTCCAATCAAGTTGACATGTATAGTTGACCGCCTTATCATCTTCCCTCCTGGCCTTGCTACTGCTCTACAATCTTTCCTCAGTTGCAATCCTGTAGCAACTTAACCACTCAATCTAAAAACCTCTATATTCACAATATTAAATCAGTAACTACGCTATGCAAAACTTACCTCTGAACAAATTCTTCAGCTGTGTTTTAGTTGGGGTTTCTATTGCTGTGAAAAAATGCCGTGACCAAAAAGCAAGTTGGGGAGGAAAGGGTTTATTTGGCTTACACTTTCATATTGATGTTCATCACTGGAGGAAGTCAGGACAGGAACTCAAATAGGTCAGGATCCTTGACCTTTAATTGTTACAGCTTGCTGAATCAAAGTAGCTGAATCTGAAACAAGTTCAGTATCTTTTCTTTCCAGAATGAATGTATCTTTATGGGCTTGATAAACAGAAAAGGCAACATTTGTCCTCATCTGAACCCTGCAGATACTTTTTTCACACAAGAAATTTCAAATTCCAACAAGAGACTCATTACCCTGAATAATAATATTGATAGAGAAGTAAGTTTACATGGACCTCACCTTGTAATAGAAGTCCAGTGCAACACCAATTATCATATTCTGAACATGGCTGTAGATAACCGGTTCCTTTCTCTTTCCCTATCATTTGTCAAGCCAGAGCCTCTTCCTTCTCTTCAATGATACTGAGCTCTATATTGCTCAAGATCCTCCAAAGGCTTCCTCTTAGGCCGTTGACTGTAACTTCAGAGTGGTGGCAACAGTTTCTGGAATATCCATGGTGTGATTGCTGAGAATGGTTTCCACTCTCTCTGTAGATATGGCAAAAAACACACACTAATCATTTATGAGCATAAATCAATTTTTTTCTGGCAAAGGCAGACTTATTTCCGATCAACCATCCCATAGAAAATGAATATAGAAGCTGAATGATTAGGCATGGTGGGGCTCACCTGCAATCTCAGAACCCAGGCAGTTGAAGTAGAGGATCTGGAATACATGATAAGACCTTGTCTCAAAAAAAAAAAAAAAAAAACGCTGGAAAGCACATATTATTTTTTTACTTGATCACACTGGAGGGCCTCCAAGATAGCGAGGAATTGACAAGCTGAAATTCTGGACAGGAGGAAAATGTAGAGCAAGAAATAGATGAGCCAGATAGAGATCTGGTTACATCTTTGCTTCTAAGCAATTTGTCAGTTTGAAATCTGTGGATGAAATGTTAAAAGCCTGTGAAGAGATGGTGAAAAAATAACAGTGTCAGAAACTCTCAGAGATGTAAATAGAGTTGAGGACTCATGAAGGAAGAGTAATCATAGTAAATACCACAAAAATCTCAGTCTATCAACTCCCAACCATTAGAATCTTATCATTGGGATAAGAGTGAATGGGAACTAGATCAGCCTTATAAAAACTAAAGGCCAGTCTCAATCTCCAACAGACCGTCATTTATCCTTGCCTTGCATTCTTGCCAAAGGAAGAAAAAATAAATACCATCTAGAAGAAAAGAGTATCAACTGGCAGCTCTTCTACATTTTATATTGTGTTCTACACTTAATTACTAATAATGGCCCAAACAAAAAGACAACCACTAGCCAAAATCAAGAGAAAATGGGCAATAAGCATAGACTTAAAGAAGATCCAGATATTAAAATTCTCAATCATAGATTTTAAATAACCACAATGAACATATTCATGACAGAAGGGATAATTTCAGCAATGTGTGACTGGTTACATACTGTATTAGTTACTTTCCTATTGCTGTGGTAAAACACCATGACCAAGGCAACTTATAGAAGAAAGAGTTTATTTGGGCTGTGGTTCAGAGTCTGTCATGGTAAGGAGTCATGAAAACAAGCAGCAAATATGGTGGCTGCAGCAGAAGCAGCAGGCTCACATCTTGAATGGCAAGTATAAAGTAGAGGAGGCAGGGAGAGCGCTTGTGCACAAGGAATGGCATGAAGCTTTAAAACCTCAACGCCCACCCTCAGTGACATACTTCCTCCAGCAAGGCCACATCTCCCCAAACAGCGCCATCAACTGGGGACCAAGTGTTCAAATACATGAGCCTTTGAGGAACATTCTCATTCAAATCATTATACATGCACAAGTATTATATCAAGGAACCGGATTTCTTACTGTTAATCCATTGAGAAGGCCTAAGAGTAGCAACATACTAATAGCAATGAGAATACTTGGCCCCTAAATCAACATTCTCCACCCAAAGGATCCAAGAATCTTTGCTGAAAACACTAATTCCAAAGTGTTTAGACACCAAATAAAATGGGCTTAGAACTTCTTTTTGTCTCTAAAAATAAAGAATTGTTCAAAGAATTATGGGAATATGTTAAAAAGACACAGGAGCTAACTTAAAAGGGTTCCCTCTAGTAAATTTGAACATCACAATAACAGACTGAAAAACATTAAAGTAGAAAGCCATGAGTCCACATTGACATTAATGAATGATGAGACACTTAACTTGCAGGAGATACCATGGTTATGAAGGTGATTTTCTCGGGATGAAGCTCATCTGTTGCACTCTGGGTGTTCTGTCCCCTGCAATTTCCTCAAATGTGGAAACCTTGACTGTATAATTTGTGGTAATGGGGAAATATGCTCATACTCTCCCTCAAAATAAAAACAGTAAGTTTTGTGAGTGTATGCATGAGTGTGTGTGGGGGGGTGTCACTCATTAGCTGTAGAAAGAGATGATTGATAGACAAACATAGAGTCAAAGTTTCTTTCTGCCAGATACTTAAAGTTAACAAAGACAAGAAAATAACTTTACAGTAGAGAAAATCCAGAAAATGTCACCTTAACCAAATGAACAAAGAGAAAATCACCAATAATAAAACACAGTGGGCTGAAGTGATGGCTCAGTGGTTAAGAGCACTTGCTTTTCTTGCAAAGGACCTGAGTTCAGTTCCAATCACCCACATCAGGTGGTTCACAATGACCTGACTCCAGCTCCAATGGATCCAACACCTCTGGCCTCCAAGGGTTTTATCCCAACACAAACACACACAACTACACATAATTTAAAAAATAATAAAAATAAATCTTTAAAAAAAAACAGTGAAATAATATGGCCCCTGGTAAGACACCACAAAAGAAGAAAGCAATTCTTCACAGACTTGGAAAGAACAATACTCAACTTCATATGGAAAAACAAAAAACCCAGGATAGCTAAAAGAATCCTGTATAATAAAGCAACCTCTGGAGGCATCATCATCCCTGACCTCCAGCTCTACTATAGAGCTATAGTAATAAAAACAGCTTGGTACTGGCATAAAAACCGACATGTGGAACAATGGAATCAAATTGAAGACCCTGACATTAATCTGCACACCTATGAACACATGATTTTTGACAAAGAAAGAAGAAAGCATTATTTCTTTGGTGTTAATGCCCAAATTTCATAGCTAGAATATAATCATGAGGAAATGTCAGAAAGACCCAAGTTATGGGGCATTTCACAAAATGACTAGACTATTATCTTCAAGTATTGAAAATTGAAGGACACTGAGTAGACATTAAAACAAAATGCAGCACTTGGTTCTGAATTGGATTGTCTGGCTTAAGGACACTACTGAAAAACTGGCAAAACTTGTGTAGGATGGTAGCAATAGCAATGTTATAATCTAATGTTGATGGTTATATTAGAGCTTTATAACAAAGCATTCTTATATCTTAGAAAATACACATAGAAATGTCTAGAAATAAGAGGGTATGGGATGGGCAGTGTTCTTTGTATTGTGCTTAAAACTCTTCTGTAGGTTTGAAATTGTTTTGAGGCTTATTAAAATGTCCTGTAGAGCAGGCAAGATGGCTCAGGGGGTAAAGGCACTTGTTTTTAAGCCTTAAGTCCTCAGTTTAATCTCTGGGACCCACATAGCAGAAGGTGAGAACCAATTCCGACAAGCTGTCCTTTGTTCTTCACAAAGGCACCATGGAGCATGCACACAAAAACACACACATGCTAAATAAAAATAAATGTAAAAAAAATAAAATGTTGGCCGGGCGGTGGTGGCGCACGCCTATAATCCCAGCACTCGGGAGGCAGAGGCAGGCGTATCTCTGTGAGTTCGAGGCCAGCCTGGGCTACCAAGTGAGTTCCAGGAAAGGCGCAAAGCTACACAGAGAAACCCTGTCTCGAAAAACCAAAAAAAAAAAAAAAATGTCTTGTGGAGTACTTTAAATGATGAATTAAAATTTATGACATCAAAATATATTCCTATCAGAACTTTCCACTAAAATAATTTGTGTAATTATAGTTGTAGCTAAGGAGTCACACTTCTTTGGCACACCTGGGACCCTGGGTGCAAATTCCAATACCACAAAAATAAATAAATAAATAAATAAATAAATAAATAAATAAATAATCAACAGAATAGGTTGAATATTCAAAAGAAGATATGAAGTAAGGATATGGTGAGAAACAAAGAACAGTCAAAGAGAAAACATAAAATAAGATGATAGACTATAATTGATATAACTATATTCATACTTATATTAACTATAAATAACCAATTAAACTGCAAAGACTGTTGGAATATTTTATTTTAGAGACAGGATTTTATTATGTAGTCCAGGCTGGTCTGGAACTTGCAATGTAGACCAGGCTAGCCTCAAACTCACAGAGATCCACATACCTCTAAATCCTGACTGTTGAGATTAAAGGTGTGCACCACCACACCTGGCCCAGACTATATTTTAACAGGAGTATTAGCTACTTTTCTATTGCTGTGATAAAACATTGTGGTCAACTTACAGAAGGAAGAGAGTTTATTTGGGCTTATGGGAGCAGAGAGATAAGCGTCCATCATGGCTGGGAGGCAGCAGGCATAGCAGCTGGAACAGCAAGCTGAGAGCTGACATCTTGAACCATAAGCAGGAAGCAGACAGAGTGCACTAGGGATAGCAAGGGACTTTGAAACCTCAAAGCCTGCCCCAGTGACACATCTCCTCCAACAAGGCCACATCTCCTAATCCTACCCAACTAGTGCCACCAACTGAGGACCAAGTATTTAAACATATAAGCCTATAGGGGTTATTCTCTTTCAAGCCATCACAAATTTAATGATTGATGACTTCCTTAGTATGCATGAAGTCCTGAGTTTGATATCCAACAGAATAAAAAATACACCCTTTAAATATATAAACATATACATTGAAAATAAAACTTAAAAATTTATGCAATGTAAGCAACAAATATATCAAAGGCAGTGGCTGCATTAATATAAGGCATAGGCACAGTGCACTTCAACACAAGAGTATAATCAGAGGTCAGGGATAAGAAGAATCATTTCATGACAAGTAGTCAATTCATCAGGCTACAGAAGTAGCTCAGTTGGTGCCTTAGGATTAATATTGCTGTGATGAAACATCATGGTCAAAAAGCAAGTTGAGGAGGAAAGGGTTTATTTGACTTATACTTCCAAATCACTGTTCATCACTGAAGGAAATCAGGACAGGAACCCAAATAGGGCAGGAACCTGGATGCAGGAGCTGATACAGAAGCTATGGAGGGGTGCTACTTAATGGCTTGCTCATTATAGCTTGCTCAGCCTGCTTTCTTATAGAACCCAGGACCACTAGCCCAGGGATGGCACCACCCACCATGGGCTTGGTCCTCCCCCATTAATCACTAATTAAGAAAATGTTCTACAGTCAGATGTTATGGAGGCATTTTCTCAATTAAAGTTCCCTCCTTTCCGATAACTCTAGTTTGTATGTCAAGTTGACATAAGACTAGCCAGCACAGTTAGCTAAGTGTCTACCACACAAGCATGAGGATATGAGTTCGGACCCCTGAGAAGACCAAAGAGACGCCATAACAGGCTGCTCAGTCATCTCTCAGTAATCAGGCCTCAATTTCAGTTTCCTGAGACTGGACAGACAGTTTCTGAGGAAGAGTCACAAACAAAGGGCAATTAATCACAGGAGCCCCTGACAACAGAGACAAGGGAGATAAGATATACCAAGCCTGGGCCACTGAGCCAGCCCCCACAGTCAGTACATGCTAGGCCAGCTAGCCTCCACAGCAGTACAAGGACAAAGCCAGGGACTTGTCCAAGCCTGCCCCCAAATGGAAAACTGTAGCCTGAGCAGCCTCTAAGTATCCCTGGACAATTAGAACATACTGATATGATTGCCATTTGCTTAAGACAATCATATCTAAAGTTACTTAACTGCCTTAGGACCTCCTCTTGGCTATGCTTAAAAGGATCTTTTTTACATCTCTCTCAGGGTCTTCGCCATCTTGCCTTTGTGTGGGATGGCATGCCCCAGCATGCTGGAATAATAAACACTCTTGCTGATTGTATATGTGGGTGGTGGTCTTTTGTGGGACTTCTCCAGGACCCTAACAACCCCCAGCACTCATGTAAAGAGTCAGGCACAGGGTGTACTCCTGTAACTCCAATTAGCCAGTGAACCTAGCTAAATCAGGGAACTCTGGGTTCATTGAGAGATCCTGTCTCAAAAGAAAGGAGGTTGATACATAGGCAAGATGTTCCCACTTAAATAGTGGCATGATTTTTATGAGGATAATCAATGACTCTCTGGTTAGATTTGAGACCAGCTCCATGGGAAAGAATTTATCCCTGGTATAGTAAACCTGGCCAAAAAAAAAACCCTCTATTTAGGGAGATGGGGAGGTCCTAGTGTGGAATCAACTACTGCTATTTTGCTAAATGGATATGTTGTGCCTTTCAAATTGCTTTCAAAATATTTGAGTTTATGTTCATAAAATGATGCTACTCTTAGCACTGGTCAGAGAAACTTGGTTTTGCAGTGGATGGCACTTACTGTAAAGATTCATAACTGGTCCAGGTGCTGGGGAATAACTGACCAGTGAATGCTAAAAAAGGGTAGAAACATTACTGACTCAAAATATTAAGTAAAATCTCTGATCAATAAATTGACTGACCACAAAGCTTGACAACTCAGGAGCAAGTCTGTTGTGTGACATGATTCCTGATGTGAACAAATATTTATTCACCCCAGATAGGGAGCCTACAACATACCAAAGTACAGATACCACCAAAGTTCAACTTGGTGAATCAATGAGTCTTATTGGGGTTGCTTACAGGAACATGGGTGAGGGGTTACTTACAGGAGCATAAATAACACAAAGACAGTTGAATCACCAAAGCCCACTCCAATATGAGTGACAGCTAGAAACTGGAGCACACTGCACAGCCTTTGGGGAGTGTCCTTTCCATGTTCCTCACTTGGTCTGACCCTATTCAAGGCTGCTCAGCTGGTTAAGAGAGTCTCTCAACAGTCCTTACAGTTTATATGTATTGCAGAGGTAGAGGCTTAATGAATCTGCTCTGTTTCAGGGACTTCCTGAAGCTATTGAACTGTTTACTTCCTGAACTTAACAACTTCCCTTAATAATAGGATGTTCACACACACCCACACCCTTTAGAACATCCTGTTGTTTCACCTTCTGTAAACATCCTGTGTCTTAGCAAGACTTCCTACAAGTTGGAAGGTTTTAGTCTTGGAGGAAACTGCTACACAACAGAGCCCTTGGCAGTTAAATTTAAATATAAAAACAGGATTTTGTTAATTAAGCAGGGATACTGCAGAGGAATTAAAACTACTTAGTACAAGCATATCACTAAACAAAAACAGTAAAAATTTTAAACAGAAAAAAAAATTTAAACAGAAAATAAATAAATAACTCTATATACCTTGAAGAGAGACGAATCAGAATCTGTAGTTGTTAACAGCACTTGGGAGGCTGAGGCAGGACAATTGCCGTGAGTCCAAGGCCAGTCTGAGCAATATAGCAAGTACCAATCTAGCCCCAGCTATATAGCAAGACTGTCTGATGGAGGCAGTTCTTCAATTGAAATTCCCTTTTCCTAGAGGTGTCAAGTTGACAATCAAGATTAGCCACCACATAAGGGTTCATTTATGGACTCTCCACTCATTCCATCCGTGTTTCTTTGTGTCAGCATCACATTATCTTGATTACTGAGGGTTTATAGTAAGTTTTTGACTATGAAAGTGCAAGTGTTCCATTTGCAAAATTGTTTGGCTATTCTGAGTCCTTTGCATTTCCACACACACTGCATTTTTGTATACTTTTAGAAACAAATTGACAGTGTGTTTTTATGTAAAACCTACTGGAATTTTAATAGTGATTTTATGTAATTTATATATCACTTTGGTGTAAATTGCTGTGTTATCAAAGCTGTTTTTCAATTCATGTAGGTGGAATTCCTCTCCATTTCTGTGGATTTCCTTAAGGAATATTTCATTCTTTATTTCTTATATTATTTATTTGTGTCTATATGTTTGGGTATGGGCATGCCACAGTGCAAGTGTGGAGGTCAGAACAACTTTCATGAATCATTTCTCTATTACACCAAGGATTGAACTCAGGTCATCAGACTTGGCAGCACGTGTCTTTACCCACTGAGCCATCTCATGGCCCTCATAGTTTTTGTATACAAGTCTACTTTTTTTTTTTGCTAAATTTATTTAAAAGCATTTAATTTATTTTGGTATTATTGTGAACAGAGTTGTCTTTCTAATCTTATTTTTACTTTTTTGTTGCTATTCTATAGACATACAATTCATTTTTATATTTAGCTTTTCTCACACATCTTTTTTTTAATAAATTCTGGTTTTTTATATCAATGATCATCTAAATAAAGTTGGTTTGACTCTTTTCTTTCCAATCTGAGTGGTTTTTATTTCTTTTCTGTTCTGGATACACTGGCTTAGAGTCTATAGTACATGATGCTGGAGAGGTGACTTCCAGAGGAGTTGTTTGGTTCCCAGCACCCACATCAGGCAGCTCACAACTGTCTAGAACTCCAGCTCCAGGGGATCCAATGCCTTCTTCTGGCCTCTATGGGCAGTGGATGCATGCAGCACACAAGCAAACACATAAAATTTAAACAAATAAATTTCTTTTTTTTTTCTAGACAGGGTTTCTCTGTGTAGCCCTGGTTATCCTGGAACTCACTCTCAAACTCACAGAGACCCACCACCTGCCTCTGCCTCTCAAGTGCTGAGATTAAAGGTGTATGCCACCACCACCCAGGGATCTGTGGTTAGAACGTAAAATGAATAAAAAAATTAAAAAAGAAAGTATCTGTGAATAAAAAGAAATATATAACGTTTGTGAATGTTTTAAAAAATGTACAGTACAAGTAACAAAAATGAATAACATAAACTTGTTTCCAGTCTTAGATAAGAACACTCACTCTTTCTTCACTGAAAAGGCTGATAATGCCATAACAGCTATAGAGACTGCTTATGGTCATTCACACTTTGAAAAAGTTTCTATAATAACTTGTTGAGTATCTTTGCAAATTGTGGTAAAATACATGTAACATAAAATGTGCCACATTAACTTTTTTTGAGACATGGAGAAATGTGTCTTATGTTTTGAGAGCCTTTCCATGAAGCCTGGGGTTGGTATGGAACTTATTATGTAACCCCCCCATACACACACACACACACACACACACACACACATTAAAGAAAATTTAAAATTATGAAACATAGGCCAGAGAGATAGCTCATTGATTAAGAGCACTTGCTGCTCTTGCAGAGGACCTGAGTTCATTTCTCAGGACCCATACAGTGGCACATGACCATCTGTAACTCCAGTTCCGGAGGATGCAAAACCCTCTTCTGATCTCCAAAGGCACTGCACACACATGGTGCACATACACACATGCAGTCAAAACATTAGTATACATAAAAAAATTTAAATAAATCTTTAAAAAACCCAAAACAGCATAGTTAACCAGGCATGTGACATGGGCTACGTAGTAAGACCATGTGAACACAAAACATAGAAACCAAAAATGATTATCAGATTGGACAAAAAAGCAAAGACCAAATATATACTTGCTCTGTAAAAAAAAACATGGTGCACATACACACATGCAGTCAAAACACTTTGGGCCAGAGAGCTGGCGCAGCAGGTAAAGATGCTTGCCACCAAGCCTCATGACCTGAGTCTGATCCCCAGATCCTACATAGGAGAGAGGGAGAACTGACTCCGGTAAGCTGGCCTCTGATCTCTACAGGTATGCTATGACTTCTGCCCACATGTGGGTTAAATAAATTAAGTAGCACAAAATGAAACATATCTTAAATATCAAGATACATATAGGTTATGGTTTTTTTTTTTTTGAGACAGGGTTTCTCTGTGTAGCTTTGCGCCTTTCCTGGAACTCACTTGGTAGCCCAGGCTGGCCTCGAACTCACAGAGATCCGCCTGGCTCTGCCTCCCAAGTGCTGGGATTAAAGGCGTGCCCCACCAACGCCCGGCCAGGTTATGTTTTTAAAAGATGACTAAAGACCTATCAGTCTAACACTAATTTTATATATATATATATATATATATATTAATTTTAAATGCCGAATAACATTTATTGAAGGGGGGAGGAGGTCTTAAATACAGGCTTACAGCACAATGGGAGGACCCCGGAGGGCAGAAGTTCGCTACTGATGTTTTACAATCTTGCTTCTAATCTGTTAACGCCCATTATTCAGGATACACAGACAAGGAACTTCCCTTAAGCATTCAGGAGGGTGGTACCTGGCAGGGAATTAGCATAGGGAGGATATCAAGGTCAAGGTGCGCCTAACACTAATTTTTAAAAATCTCTAGAAGTGATATCAACATCAAAGCAGATTGCAGAATTAAGAGTAGTAGGATGAGACAGGAATGTCAAGCTTCAGGCTAACCTGGTTATGTAGTGAGCACTTGTCTCAAAAACCAAAATAGATTTCAAACTACAGAATATCACCAAGGACCAAATTCAGAATTTGTGATGCTAAAGTGGCCAACTCAAGAGAACATAAACTGAAATATTTCTATACCATTATTTGTTTTCTGTTACTGGTTAACAAATTACTACAAACTCGGTGAATTAAAGCAGCATGTTTTAGCCAAGCAGTGGTGGCGCATGCCTTTAATCCCAGCATTCGGGAGGCAGAGGCGGGAGGATCTCTGTGAGTTCAAGGCTAGCCTGGTCTACAACTAGAGTTCCAGGACAGCCAGTGCTACACAGAGAAACTCTGTCTCAATAATAACAATAATAATAATAATAATAATAATAATAATAATAATATTTTTTAAAGCAGCATGTATTTAATATTCTTCTGTTTATATGGATCAAAAGCCTGGCCATGGCTTCTGAGCTAAGTTCTCTACTCAGAATTTATTAAGGTTACAATCAAGGTGTCAGCCAAGTTTTGTTCTCCTACAGTAGCTAAACCAGGAGTGAATGTATTTTCAGGCTCCTTCAGGGAGTTGGAGGATTTTATTTCCTTGTAACTGTATGACTGAGGGCCACACCAACTTGGCCTATTTACCAACTTAACCTAATAGGCATTTCTAGAACACTCCAACCACCAAGGGCATAATAAACATATTTTTCAGAAGCCCATAGAATAACTGTCACCATATACCATATAGTGAGCCACCAAACAAGCTGCAATATACTGTGAAGAATTAAAATAATCAAATGTGTTATCTCTAACCATAACTGAATTAAGAGTTGAGAACAGGCTTCTGGAAAATCCTGAAATATTTCCAAACTAAAGACCAGACTTCTAAACAACCCATAAGTCAAAGAAGAAATAAAATGGAAAGTTCAAAATCATTTGGAAGTAAAAGAAAATGAAAATATTTGAAAACTTCTGGGACACTGAAAAGCAATGTTTGGGGGAGAAAGAAAGATTCATAATAGCCAATGCTTACGTTATAAAATAAGAAAAGTCTTCAACTAGTGACTTCATCTTCAACTTTAAAAGCCTAGGTAAATAATACCAAATGAAACCCAAAGTAAGCAAAAGAAATGAAATTGAGTATAAATCAACAAAAATTACAAAACTCCAGTCAGTTTCATCAGGATAAAAGAGAAGACAACATTAGCAGCATCCATTTGGAGCTTTGCATCACCACCAAAAGCACATGAATAAAACTCAGATGTGAGATAACATTTAAAAAGTTAGCGTCACAACAGATTCTTTAGACATTTGAAAATAAGGACAGTTGGGTGATAAATTCATGCTAATGAACATAAAAATGAATGTAAAACAGACAAATTTTTAAAAATACCACATACTGTCAAAATTCACTTACATAAGCATACAAGGGATAGAGAGTTGTCTCAGTGTTTAAGAGCATGATGTCTTACCCATACAAAACTCCAGTTACAGGGGATCTGACATCCTCTTCTAACTTCCTTGGGCACCAGGAACACACACACTGCATATAGACACATGCAAGCTAAACAATTAAAACAAATAAAATTTTGAAACAAAAAAATTAAGTATGCAATTGGGCATGGTGGCACATATCTATAATCCCAAACCTGAGAACCTCCATTGCTCACTTTAAATGAGTGAAACCATGGCGTGTGAATTGCATCTAATAAAGGTGTTAAAAGTCCTAAACAAGCTGGAGCTGGGTAGAGTGATGCATACATCTTATCCCAGAACTCAGGAGGCTGAAGCAGAAGGATCTCAAGTTTCAAGCCATCTTAAGGAACTTACTGAGTCCAAGGTCAGCCTGTGGTACATAGGGATACCCTGTCTCAAACAGAACAAAAAGAATTCTAAACCAAAGTTCAGCAAATCAAATCCAACAATACATTCAAAAGTATAACACATCATGACTACCCCGGCTTTACCCCAGACTGGAAACTTGGTTTAATATTAAAAATCTAATTGATGTAATTTACCATATTAACAAACTAAAAAAATAAAAGCTAGGGCTCAAGAGGTTGCTCCATGGTTAAGTACCGTTGCTGTTCTTCCAGAAAATCTTACCCATGTGAAGAGACTCACAACCACCTGTGACTCCAGCTCCATGGGGAATGCAGCACCCTCTTCTGGTCTCTGCAGGCATCTGCACTCACATATACACAGGCACTCACATGTACACACACACACACACACACACACACACACACACATACACACACACACACACACACACACTTTGGTTTTTCAATACAAGGTTTCTCTGTGTAGCCTTGACTGTCCTGGATCTCGCTCTGTAGAGCAGGTTAGCCTCTAACTCACAGAGATCCACCTGCCTCTGCCTCCCGAGTGCTGGAATTAAAGGCATGTGCCACCACTGCCCAGCCTTGTACACATTTTTTTTATTTAAAAAACCATATAATAAAGCATGGCATATCAAGTTGAGGTAGGACTAAGCTCCATCTCCTTGTATTAAGGCTGGGCTAAGCAACCCAGCATTAGGAACAGGCCCCGCTCCCGCTGCCAGGAGTTCCACAAGTAGACCAAGTCACATAACCATCACACCTATGCAGAGGGCCCAGGCTGGTCCCATGCAGGCTCCCTAGCCATTGGTCCATAATCTGTGAGCTCCATTGATCAGGCCAGTTACTTCTGTGGGTTCCCTTGTGATGACCCTGACACCCCTGGCTTGTACAATCTTTCCTCCTCCTCCTCAACAAGATTCCCCAGGCTCAGCCCAGTGCTTGACTGTGGGTCTCTGTATCTGCTTTGCTGACGCTCATGGGAGGCCTGCCCCTTTCTGAACAGAGGTGGAGGAGGGGTGGATTCGGGAGGGGAGACACAGGGGCAGTGCGGGGAGAGAAGGGGGAGGGAGGACAGGAAAGCTGCAGTTGGGAGGTAAAATAAATGAAAAAATTAATTAATAAAAAAGCCATATAATGATCTCTATAAGTACAGAAAAAGCATTTGACAAGCCAAGTTCATTCCTAAGGAAAGACAAGGTGGCCAGAGAAACTTTAGCAGGAACTACCAGGCAAGGTGGCCGTGTTACATCCACAGTCAGGAGGCAAAGAGATATGAATACTGGTGCCGCACTTACTTTTTTACTCAGTCTAAGATTCAACCTCATGAGACTGTGCTGCATATTCCAAGTGAGCCTTCCCTCTTCCGTTAACCCTCTCTAGAAACACCTTCACACATACACCAGAAGTGAGCCCTAGTGATTCTAAGTTCAGTCAAAATGACAACGAAGATTAACCACGACACTGATAAAGCAGAGCTGCCAAATTAAAAAAACAACCTACAATTAAATATTACTTAATGCTCAAACACAATGCATTCCCTAAGATTAGGAGCAAGACATGGATATCCACTCCTACTCCTCTGTTGTTGGGTTTTTGTTTTGTTTCATTTTGTTTTTTGTTTTTTTTTTTTTTCCGAGACAGGGTTTCTCTGTGTAGTTTTGGTGCCTGTCCTAGATCTCGAGCTGTAGACCAGGATGGCCTTGAACTCACAGAGATCCGCCTGCCTCTGCCTCCCGAGTGCTGGGATTAAAGGAGTGTGCCACCATCGTCGGGCCTCCTCTGTTCAACCTTGTAGCACATGCAGGTTCTAGCCATTACAATAAGGAAAAAGAAATAAATAGCTCATCATGAAGATTTAAAAGGAAGAAATAATGTTAGGGATTAGCTAAGAGACAGAATGTTTACTGTGTGAGGCCTTGGGTTCTTTCCCCAGCATTGCAAAAAGAAAAGAAAAAAAGAAGAGCAGATAAGAGAAGAGAGGCATGAGAGAGGAGGGGAGGGGAGGGGAGAGGAGGGAAGGAAAAGGAAAGAGGAGGAGAGAAGAATAAATCTATTGTTTTTTTTTCTTTTTAGAAGACATGATTATGCATAATAGAATCCTGGACGGAATATCTAAAAGAAGATAGTAGATCATGACTGGGCATGGAGGCACAGCCCTTTAATCCCAGCACTCGGGAGGCAGAGACAGATTGACCTCTGTGAATTCAAGGCCAGCCTGGTCTACAAATTGAGTTCCAGGCTACCAGCCAAGGCTACACAGTGAAACCTTGCTTCATAAGAATAATAACAAAAGCCAGTCAAAAAAAAACAAAAATACAAGAAGACCTAATAAGCAACCTTAAATTATTTCAGAATAAGGCAGGAATAGAGCCACACACCTTTAATTACAGCACTCAGGAGGCAGAGACAGGTAGATTCCTGTGAGTTTAAGACAAGCTAGCCTGTGCAATGAATTCCAGACCAGCCAGGGCTATACAAGAGCCTGTCTCAGAGAGAGGGTGGGATTGCAGGATAAAAGGTTGATATGCAAATGAAAATTTTGTTTCTATGCATACTAACAGCAAACAACTGGAAATATGAATTTTAAAAGCAATACAATTTTAAAGTGTAAAAATAATAAAATACAAACAAATCTACAAGACCTGTACCCTGAAAGAGTAGTGCAATTAAAGAAGACCTATGGTTCGGATAACTTGATATTGTTTAATAAAAATTGTATCCAGCCTAGATAGGACTACACAGTGAGACCCTGTCTAAAAAACAATAGAAAAATTATGTCCAAATTAATCTAGAAATTCAACAGAATCCTGATGAAAACTCCAAAAAGCTTTCTTTTAAAACCTGTATTTAAATGCAAAAGCATGAATAACAAAATAATGGAAAAGCACAAAAATCATAGCTACGGGTTTCTAAAAGTATTCTGTTACATGAAGGGAAGAGGCAGACATCTTAACGAGAATGGCTAATTTTAGGACGGAGACAGGAAAAATACAAGCTCTTACAACATTTTGTGGTGCCAGAAATTAAGGAAGCGCTGAAACAAACCAAGAAAGAGCACTTTGAGGAGAGTTCCTGTCTCAAAGAGACACAAGAAGCAGGGGAAAGCATTCCTAGTGATCAAAGGCAAAATAACTTAAGCAACAAAACAGTGTAGTGTTGGATTATAATCCAACGCATAAAATAAATATTCATGGGTCCATAGTGTTAGAAATTAATAACAAGATAAGATACAAAACCTCACATTTTCTGAAGAATCCGAAATAATTTATAGCAATAGTCAACCCTCAAAGAGAGGTAGTGTTACTGGACTGTATAGACAGACATCCTTCCAAATAGTACAAGGGAAACAAGGGGGAAAGAGTCAGTTAACAGTGGATAAAATTTGACAAAGTACTACCCAAGCCAGTGCTCAAGGGCTCTATCAGTGGTCAAAAGTCAAGCTGTAACTGTACCTTGGAAATAGTCTAGCAATACTGAAAGCTATGCATGAGGAAAACAAGAGCTAGGATGGCCCAAGCCTGCAGTCCCAGGACTCTGGAAGCTAAAGCAAGAAAGAGGATCACATACGCAAGGCCAGTCTAGGCTGCATAACAAGTTCTAGCCAGCTACACTACATAGTTAGACGCTATTTCAGAAACAAGGAGAAAGCAATAGTTCAGTTCCAATAAAGAGATAGTCTACAAAATACCTCATCAGCACTCCTGAATGGGTCGAGGTCTCTGAAAGCAAGGAAAGTCTGAGAGGAATCTAAGGACATTTGATGATTAAATTTAGTTGGCATTCTGGATAAGAGTCTGGAACAGTGCCAAGTGGCGCACGCCTTTGATCCCAGCACTTGGGAGGCAGAGGCAGGGGAACCTCTGTGAGTTTGAGGCCAGCCTGGTCTACACACAGATTTCCAGGAAAGCCAGAGATACATAGTAAGACCCTGTCTCAGAAAAAATTAATTAATTAAAAATTTTAAAATAAAAAATAAAGAAGTGAAATGTGGTGGCACACGCCTTTAATCCCAGCACTTGGGAGGCAGAGGCAGGGGGATCTCTGTGAGTTCAAGTCCAGCCTGGTCTACAGAGTGAGTTCCAAGACAGCCAGGGCTGTTACACAGAGAACTTGTCTGAAAAAACCAAAAATAAATAAATAGATAGATAGATAAATAGATAAATAAATAAATAAGTGATGTTTAAAGATTCTGGAACAGAAAAAGGATAAAATCTAAGAAAATATG
>CABHPH010110169.1:0-10208 GCA_902168325.1 Peromyscus nudipes | reverse complement strand
GAGAGAGAGAGAGAGAGAGAGAGAGAGAGAGAGAGAGAGAGAGACTTTTAAATAGACACAAGGTTCTGACCATCATTGTGAGGGTCAGAATGCTTGAACACCTTGAGCTCCTAAGCATGTGGCCCGTGTACTACTATTTCAGATTCCAGCAGCTAAACCTTTGCAGGGGGTTCTATAACAGGAAGGAAACATGATCCTGCCAGATTTACCTGAATGCTGGTTCACTTTGGCACTATTGGAGATGAAGCTGGACTGGCCCTGGAGAGAAGCTGGGATGGAGAACCAACAGACAGGAAATTTGGCCATATGGCCCAGCAGAAGCCTTTGTACTGATAAGACAAAATGGAGGTCAGTGAACACTGAGGCATGGGACGTGTGTTTTATAAAGCTACCCATTATTACAGCTGCAAATATTCAAACCCCATGGATTTCAATCTAATAACAACCATGTTGTGACTTGTATCATACTAGCAGCACAGGCCTGTATGGAAGTGGACACTGTCCTCTGAGAAGAGCTTGTCCTACAAATCTCAAAACACTGATTTGGTGTGGTAGATGGAGCCCTAAGGATGTGCTTCAATTAAATGGGGCCAAGGTTGTGGTTCAATGGTAGAGCACTCGTCTAATATGTGAGGCCCCAGGTTCCAACCCTAGCATTGAAAAGAAGTAATTATGTTCTTATTACAAATTGATAAAATTGGTAGCATAGCAATGGAGGAGCAGGCAGAAAACAAGGCCTCTGGTAGCAGGGATTATGGGGAACACATTTGAAAATAGCAACGCTGTACTTACATCACAATGAAGAGCCTTCTCTATAGCAAGAGAAAATACTTTGGGTACATTGCCTTAAAGGAGAATGCAGAACCCATGAAAGGAATACCAAATAACAATCAAGAACAATTACAATGTGCCAGAAACTATTCAAAACACATTAATAAATAAACAAATTTAATTCTCTCAATTCCTCTATCAGTAGGAACTGTTGCTTCCCTCCATCCTCTCCTTTTTTAGTAATGTGGGTGCTAAAGCACAGGAGTTTAAGTGTCTTAAGCAGCAATAGATACAGGATTTGAACTCAAGCCTTCTGGCTCCAGATTCTGTATTATAAATTTTCTATTGTCTTTTAAGGGTAAACCACAACACATATATGTAAACATATTTTTAAATTGTATTATTGCTCTTATTCATTCATTAACACCCCAGTGACCACTGATGCTAGATTTGCAAGCAGGATCTCTCTTTCTCTCTTTACTTTTTGTCCCAATGAGCCCCATGACACCCAGTCCTGTTACCATCACACAACCAAAAGTATCCCTGCAACATGTCCAGTATTCACACGCCTTAAATTCAAATTGCCTTTGAAAATATATCCCTTTCACCCAAATTGTCATCTGGAGAGAAAGAACAAGTCTCTGTGGAGTTAATAAGAAAATAAGGAGAACTGGGTCACCATATGGGAAGTGATGTGCAGATTTGATTTTAGCTTTCTTATCAGTGCAGAGTGAGTAAGCTCATATTATTCCCACCTGCAAAGGAACAGCCTTTGTGAACTACATTTTCATCACATAGACACACGCATCCACTTTCTATAAGAATGCTCAGCCCATCTGCTCACATTTAAAAATATAAATTGAAAACCTCCCACACTGCCTTGGTTTGTAAAATGTCTATCACTGAGTCTTCATTCCAACAGTCTTTTAAGATGATGATTTATTTTCTTTCTCCCTTTTAATAATCTTCCTGGTTCTCCCGCAATACCAGCTCCTCTTCACAGTTCTGTAGATCTTGATTTTGAGATTGCTGGGGTTGTGGCTCAAAGGTAGTGCATGGTGTGTCTGAACTTTGGACTCAGTGCTAACCAAGAAAAATGAAGTGAAGGGTCTCACCATTATTTCTATCTGTGATGTGTCTTCATTTTTATTAAAAGTTGCAGTTTTGGAAAAGGAAGTATCTCGGGCCAATACTGAGCCTGTTCTCAATGAGAGAATTAGACATTTCATCTATGCTCAGTAGGGAAGAAACGATAATATCAACCAAAAAGACCACCTCTTAAGATGTACAGAAAAGGAGGCAGGCCCTGGTGCTACTGGCCTGTAATCCCAGGTGCTTTGGAGGCTGACACAGCAAGATCTGAAGTTCAAACCCTGCCTGGGTTACAGAGTGCATTCAAGTGTAGCCTAGGCACCTCAGGGAGATCCTGCTTTAAAATGAAAAGTATAAAGCAGCTGGGGATGGATTTCTGTGGCGAGCATTTGTTTAACGCCATAGTGCGTGCAAGTGCTCATGCTTGTGCACACACACACACACACACACACACACACATACACTTGTGCAGAGTTTTTGAGGCATCACCCTAGCAACTTACAAATTTACATTACCCTAACAGCAGATAAGAGTTCCTTCTAGTGCATACCCATGCCAACACTGGTTAATCTTTAAAACTCTTTTCTTTAATAGCTGCTCTGACTCTGGTGAGATGAGAACTCACTGGTTTTGACTGATCTGAACATTCTATAATGAGCACATGTACCAACTTATTGCATTGTGTCATAGAAATGCATGCAAAGATTCTAGCAATGATTTCAAAAACGTTGAAACGTCAATGAGAAACAAATAAGCATTCAAGGGTTAACCTTGAGAAAGCACACAAAGAACAAGAAAATAACATTGGGCAGACACCTCACATGGAGCTGCACAGATGTACCCCTCATGGCATGTTTAACAGATGCACGAGGTCCGTTAGTGCAGTAACCTGTCATCTTAAGAATGTGGCCCCAAGCTGGGTATGTCAATGGTGTGCTGTGAACCCCATGTTCTTCTAGTAGCCTAAAGATGCCTGTTCACACATTCATTCATCTCTTTCCATCCACTTACTCATTCAGGAATTGAACTTGACATGACTGGGGCCATGGTGCACACACTCAGAAAGGAAAGAGATGACCGCTGTGCCCAGTCACCCTGAAGGAACACACAGAGGAACAGTGTCACTGAAGCTCCTTTTCAATCTGCTGTTCTGTCTCTCTCTTCTCGTAAGTCTAAGGCATGCAGTGCGGAAGCCTTCCTGGTTCTTTGCTTGTTAGCTTTTGTGAGGTGCTTCAAAGAAGACATTATATAACGATCCTTTTAAAATTCCAAACAACATGCCCTTCCCTTAGCAGTATAGGTGCCTACTAAGTTGCAGGGGTTTGTCCCCATCCACACAGCTGGGTTTTGTTAACACAAACAAAGCCCTTATTTCAAGAACAAGTGGGACCAAGCTTGTTTCCCCTTAATTCCAGCATAAAGATGTTTAGAAAACAGTTGATGATTGCCTTCCAGGAGAATGTGACATAATATTCAAATGCTGTGATTTAGGGTGTGGCTCCAAACTGGTTTCTACTTGAAGGTGGTTGTCACATGTCCCATGTATTATACTTTTCAAATATGCTTCTCAATAAATATTTTGAAAGAAAATTAATTTGCTCTGGAATTTAATTTGAGTTAGATATGTTTGATTAGCATGTGAAGTCTTAAGTTTTGTATAGATTTTAAACAGCACATTAGATTTTAAACAAATAGTAAGAGGTATGTATGAAATTTTCAGTAAGTGCTTAACTTTTATAATGGAGACATACTGAATACAATATATTCAGTAAAAGGGGCTGGTGAACATGAGATTAGCTGACACAAATATATCTTCATAAAGCCGGGTGGTGGTGGCGGCGGCGGCGGAGGCGGCGCACGCCTTTGATCCTAGCACTCAGGAGGCAGAGGCAGGAGGATCTCTGTGAGTTCAAGGCCAGCCTGGGCTACAAAGTAAGTTCCAGGAAAGGCACAAAGCTACACAGAGAAACCCTGTCTCAAAAAACAGAGCAAAACAAATAGATATTTATCTTCATAAATCATTATAGAACAGTGTAGGCCAATAAATATAATTATTCTTTGGTGAATAAAATAAATGTGAAACTATTTAATCCAAAATATAATAAAGTACATACCTCAATGTATCTCTAATAATAAACAAAATAGTGTTTATCAGAATGTCAGTGATATGAATTCAACTTACCTGACACTGTAAAACGCCTTAATTTTGTCAGGCTATCTTTAATTGTGAACCTCTTCCTGCTCCAGCTGAGCCACTCAGCTCTCAACAATGGTTCTTTCATATCAGGAAGTCCGGCTCACTCTTCCCTGACTGATCTACTTCGATTTAATTACCTGGCCCTCTGGACTCACCTGGGGAAGCCCCTGTTGCATCCTGCCTGGCAACATGCACCTTGCCTACCCTGACACTTATCACACACTTTATTTAAGTGGTGACTTCACTTCATCAAGAGGTAACCGAGCTCTTGAAAGTCTCCAACATGGCTGCCATGCTTCAATCAATGGTGCCCATGTCTGGCATACTGTGGTGACACACGGTTTGTATGCAAAGAACGTCTGTGTGAAGAGTAAGACTCTTCTGGGTTGAACATATTTTCCTCAATAAACACTTATTTCTTTTGCAAGTCAAAAAAAAAAAGATGAATGTTGTATGTGCTGCTGCCTTGGAAAATTTCTTTAAAATGTAAATGAAAACATTTTAGATGGCTTCAGAGTTTTTCCTCTTTCAGAACCCAAATGGCGTGATGGCTTCTTAATCCATCTAAGTGCACTAAAATTGAAAAATTCCCTCACGCACGTCTTCCAGAATTTAGATGGCATGCTGAATTCTTAATCCATCAATGTGATGAGCACATTTACCTCTAAAATATCATTATGTTGAATTAGCTAAAAAAAAAAATGTGAACAGATTTGAAAATGCCAAAACCACGATGTCTTCTTCTCTTAGTGAATTCAAATATCCTGCTGGATCCATGTTGTGCTCATTGAGAATATTTCTACAATTTTGTATTCATTTGGGAGTTATGAGAAAATCAAATGATGCTAGTGTAGTAGAAGAGTCCCAACTCTTGACTATTGGGCAATTAGATATATCACCTATGCTGATGCTAAATGGAGTTCAGCACAATTCACCTTTGCATTAAGCTTTGCCATTTTATTTCAGAATTTCTCAAATTATGACAGATTTAAAAATAGCTCTCGGCTTTCAAAAATAATTATGGCTGTATATTTAGAATCTCTATAAAGTTATTTTTAGGTGTTTAGCAGATCTTCCATAAACTATGGAAGTACATTTTAAAAAATCCCTTTCCAAAGCACAAACTATAAATAGAAATGACAGCCATTGACCAATAGATAGGGGAGTATTCACTTTTTCAGGGTTTGTATCTCTGTCAAGACTTACCTATTGCTATTCCTCATTGACTCTTTTCCCAATGTGATACCCAGTTCCACCAGCTATGGAGAATACCAGCTGACCTCTGACAACATGCAGCCTTCCTTAGACTGGGTGCTGTGAGATCTGGTGGGGACCAGCTAGTTTTAAACTACCAGTAAGCTTCCAATGCTAGTTGGGTGTGAGGGCTGTCCTAACCATCTGGAGCTGGAATATAAGGAAGATGCCCAGCCATAGCTGGTGACAAGATGGGGCAGGAAAGGCTCCTACAGATGGTGGGAGAAAATCCTTGCTACATCCTTGGAAGATTACAGAGATCTGAGACTCAATCAGAATCAGTGGGACACTAAGGAAGTTGGTCAACACCCCCCTTTGCACTCTGCCTGATTTCTCAGGAGAGCCCATTGGCCAGCCCCTCATTCTGCACTCTCACCCCTAGCCTCAGCACAAACATGTACAATATTTTTCACTCCTTACTCTATAACTTGCTTAATCTGTTCCTCCCTCTCCTCTCAATATGGGTAGCCTGACCTAAATGTTACTTGGTCCACTCCCGAGTCATTCTGAAGCCAGCCCTTCTCCCACACACCAGCTCATGTCTCATTTGCTTCCCAGGGTAATTCTTTACTGTGAGAGCTCTTGATCATTTCTCCTGCTTCTGCATCTTCATTTCCCATATTTGATACTCCATTTGTTAAATGACTGTATTCTGCCTCAAACAGCCTGTGCTTGAGTTCCCACTGTGCCTTGTCTCTGCCGGATGTCACTGTCACCTCATTTCTGTTGTGTGCTCTACGGGACCTAGTGTAGTGTGGGAATGTTGAAGGCATAGAAGCTGCCAGACAGCAAACATTCACTGCTCAGTAATATTATTGCTTGTAATAATGTATGTTTCTACATAATTTTTTTAATATTTGCTTACTTTTATGTGTATGGGTATTTTGCCTGAATGTGTATCTGTGCACCACATGCATGCAATGCTCACAGAGGCCAGGAAAGAGCATTTATATCCCTAGAACTGGAGCTCCAGAAGGTTATTAACCACCTTTTAAGTGCCTTGTAAGAACTTGGGTTCTCCAGAAGAGCAGCCAGTGCTCTTCCCAGATAAACCAGCTCTCCAGCCCCTGTTTCTACATACCTTTACACTTCTCAAAGTCGTTGGTTTTGAGAAGATAATTTTGGTATGGAGTGAGAGTGTCTTTGATTTGCTTCAGTGATGTTTTTAGCTTTTCATAAATAGGAAGAACAGTTTCAAAAAAATTAAACTTGAGTATAATATAAAACAGCAGAAAATGAAAGACCTATATTTGAAAATGCTGAATCTGACTCTTTGTGAGATGGATCAGGGAAAGCAAATAAAACAAACAAGCCATTCCCATGTCTTGCGGATACCCTGACCTCATCTTACCAATCACGGCACAGCAGTCCGCAGCCTTCACCACCCCAGCCACCCCTTTATTCTCCCACACTCAAGCATCCTTTGCTGGATGCCAATCTCTAAAATTACCTTCTAGTCTTGCGTTTCAAGGTAGCCTGTGTTAAAGGCATTAAAAGGCTGTGCTCCCAAATCATCGTTTTATCCTTTTCTGTGGTAATTTAAATCCTAGGGGAACTTTGGTCTGACCAGATCCGAAGCCTGCTGAGCTGCTCTGAAGAATAGGGTTCTGCTGATTCAAAAGAAGAAGAAAAAAAACCTCTGAGCTCATAATCCTCTTTAGAAACACCCAGGGAGATCAGACTGCCCAAGCGTGGCATCATGGCTTGCACAACTCAGATGCTCTGAACTCCATCGGAAACTATTTGTGGTATCTGGGACTAGCTTTGTCCCACACCACACTTCCTCTTATACTTCCCATGCTCTTTTTCATGAGAAACAAGAAGTATAAGAAATGACAAAGTTGCTAGTTAGTTAACCCTTCAAGTCCCTGGGCGTTTTCTAAGTATTTCTCTGACTCACATGTGTGTTCTAGCTTTCTTCCTATTGCTTTGATACAAACTATGACCAAAAGCAACTTGAGGAGGAAAGGTGGATTGTTCTGTTTTTGTTTTTGTTTGTCCCTTAACATAACTGGATCACAGTCCAGGGTTGAGGGAAGTCAATGCAGATACCTGGAGTCAGGAACTGAAGCAGGGGCCAACCCATGAATGCTGCTTACTGGCTTGCTCCCCATGGCTTGCTCAACTTCTGGATTTGTTTTCTCACACAACCCAGGACCGCCTGCCCAAGGGTGACACTGCCCACTGCGTGCTGGGCCCTCCCATGTTAATCATGAATCAAGAAAATACCCCACAGGCTTGCTTACAGGCCAATCAGATGGAAGCATTTTTTCAATTGTGGTTCCTTCATCCTAGATAACCTGGCTTGTATCAAATTGACATAAAACTAGTCAGTATGACAGCATGTTTTTTTTTTAAATTCTCTTCTACCTCGTATGAAATGATCCTGCTTTCTACACAAACACTTTTGATTTCTGTTCCTATTTTGCATATGTAAGTATATATTTATAAGAATGTTTATAGACAATGTACATAGGTAATTTTTATTGAAAACAGAGGTCCTGAGAAGTCTAGAGCTGCACTATGGTCTCATCGTAAACAGAGGTTTTCTGAGTTCAAAGCTTGAGGCACTCTTTATCTAATACAGTGGTTCTCAGCCTGTAGGTCATGACCCCTTTCAGGTCAAACAACCTTTTCACAGGGATTACCTAAGATCATCAGAAAACATAGATGTTAAAATTATGATTCATAACAGTAGCAACATTACAGTCATGAAGTAGCAACAAAAATAATGATTGGGGGTCACCACAACATGAGGAACTGTATTAAAGCGTCCCAGCATTAGGAAGGGTGAGAACCACTGATCTTATACATTGCTTAGCTGTTGTTCCAGATTCTTGAAAAACAGTTTCACATAGAAGATTCAGCTGTCTTCCATTGCAAACCAACATGCCAGCCACCATCCTTTATTTATTTATTTATAAATAAATTTATTTATTTATCTGTTGTGCTACCTCTTTTCTTATCACCGAGGAAGAAATAATGCAAGGCAGGCTGGGGGTAGAGTTCCGCGGTAGATTTCTTGCCCAGTATCCATGTGGTTCTAGGTTCAATTCTCACCACTGGAAAACAAAAGTATTTCTTTTGGGTCATAGTTGTGGGGCTCTTTGCCATCAGACTGGAGAAAGAATGGTTATGGAGGTGTTCCTGTCCAGGGTAGCAGGCATGGGAGTGGTTAGTCACATTGGGAGGGACAGGAAGCAGAGTTCAGGCTGGAATCAGGCTCTGTTGTAAGCAACCCACAGGACCGCCCTCCTGTAACCCACTTCCTCCACATAGGCTCCACCTCCTCAAAGTTTGAAGTGAGTGGGAGCGGGGGTGGGGGGGTCTGGGGGGGTGATGGGGCCTGGGGGTGGGGTGAGGAGATGGAGCACAGACTAGGGACTAAGTACTCAAACACATAAGTGTAAAGGGGAAATTTCACACTCAAATCGCAAAATCATCCATCCATCCCTGGACATTTCACTAAAATTGGTGGACAAAATCTGATCCTCACTCCCTTTTACCCATCAGGGTTGTCCCAGGTTGTCCTCGCTGCCTGTTCCTCAAGCCTTATTCACGTCTAAGATTCTTTCCTTTCTTTGCTCTCTCTACTGAGCTCAGCCACCTCTTCCAAAGCTTTTCCTCTGTTGATGTATTCCTGCAAAACTGTCACCCAAATTATGTTCTTCTACAAAAGATGCCTTTCTCGTCTTCAGGTGGCTCATTCATCCATACCAGTCCTTAATTATGTGCCTTGTGCAGTTAGGAGATTGGCAAAAGACAAAGTGTCGTCCAGTTATTTACAGGTCACTTTCACTATGAATCAGGCTTATTGTGTTGGATTCAACAACAAGTAAGAAAAAGGCACTCTGCTTTCAACAAAGCCACCGTGTCAACAGCAGAGGCAAATTCACTATTTAAGGGACAAACTGTGGGGCAAATTAGTTCTTTTTCAGGTCAGGTACAAATGTTTGTAGAATGCTCCTACATGCTGGGCCCTGTGCTTTCCTGCTGCTTATGCTGACTTTGCTAACTTACTTTAGACCTCATAAAAAGCTTGGAAAGCATAAGATAAAACCTAAATACCTGGACCCAAATCCCCTGTATTGTCTACAATATGCAACAAATTCTCGTTTTAGCCTTTTTCCAGCTGTGTGTGGGGGGGGCACTTTCAAGTTTCAGAATACGTATTAAATCCAACTGTGCTGTGGTTTGGCACCACCTGGTGGCAATTTTCTGACTCCATTTAAATAGCCACAAGGGATTCTAGGCTCCTGACTGGTTGGGACTTGCAGACACCAGCGGTTATTGTTTCTGTGTAACCAGCTTGACCCAAGGAGACTGAACCCTTAGAGGACCACAGGGGACTCCTGAACCCATTATCTACCTTCCCACCCCCTGTTTGCTGCCCATGGGGTTTCTGTTTCTTCAGTCCAGGTGCTCCCTAACCTCTGTAATCACCCCAAAGAGCAGGAGCAGGAACAGCAACAATGATAAGTACTGTGGTAGAAGATTAAAGCCAGTAGTCAATTACATTGAATTATGGTAGCAAGGCGATTAGTTGAGTCACAGAAATAATGTCATGTCTAAGAATTCAGCGCCATTAATGAAACTTCATGACGACTATACTTAGTTGAATATATTTACAAAAATTTAATTGAGATATAGCAAGCGAAGAAAGCCTCAGGAGAAATAATATACGAAAATGCAATATTGCATTGAGCTACATTATCCAAAGGAATTCACTACTGGAAAGTGGGGGGAAGTTTATTAAGCTGTACATACAATTTTATCAAACACGTATGAAAAGACTCCATATGTGTGAAAAGGCTCTCCAGATGGAGAGGTAGAAGACTGTTTAGTGAGACAGACACAAGTAAACAGATAAACAACATGTAACATCACCTAAAGG
>CABHPH010110167.1:0-11928 GCA_902168325.1 Peromyscus nudipes | reverse complement strand
TTGCTTACAGTTCAGAGGTTTATTACATTATTGTCATGGTATGAAGCAAGGCAGCACTCAGGCAGACATGGTGCTGGAGAAGGAGCTGAGAGTTCTACATCTTGACTCACAGGCAACAGGAAATGGTCTGTCTCATTAGGCATTACTTAAGGATATATGATACCTCAAAGCCCACCTCCACAGTGACACACTTCTTCCAACAAGGACACACCTACTCCAACAAGGACACACCTGCTAATAGTGCTACTCCCTCTGGGGGCCAGTTTCTTTCAAATCACCACACTCTGCAAGAGCTATTCAATCCTATACAACATCACATGGTTCTTATTGTTACCAGTAACAGGGATGAAAATCAAACCACTTTCTTTGTGACATAGATTTGTATGATGACTTTTTCTAAAAGAAAATATTTCTATATTTTAGCTCTTGGCCATTGTTATTAAGGGTCTATCAAAGGGAGGTGAAGCCCCAACCCTACACAAAGAAATACAGCCAACTGTAAGGCTGGGAAGGGAGAGGTACCAGCCTCAGGAAATAACATACCAGTTAGTTATCCAATATTAAATGGTAAGCTCTGAAAACATATATTCAAGTAATATTATATGGGCTAAGTAGGTTATATTTAGGAATATATGTATATAAAATACATGTATATGTATATGCATGCAAAAATAATTAATGAAAAAAGAGATCATGAATTTGAAAGAGATTGAGAGGGATATATACAAGGGTTTGGAGGGAGAAAAGAGAAGAAGCATTGTAATTAAATTAAAATTATAAAAATAACCAAAAAAGAGGAGATGAAATAAAATATTTTTCAATTGAAAGATGGACAATGATTCCTTCAAACTTTACATAATTTGAAAAGTAACATTGGTTAACATAATTATGTTATAGTTAACATAGGAAA
Source organism: Peromyscus nudipes (assembly GCA_902168325.1). Taxonomy (NCBI): domain Eukaryota; kingdom Metazoa; phylum Chordata; class Mammalia; order Rodentia; family Cricetidae; genus Peromyscus; species Peromyscus nudipes. The sequence goes on along the minus strand of CABHPH010110167.1, from coordinate 11,018 downwards.
CCTAATGAAAAAATGCCTATAAATGTAAAGCTACATTTATGTGTAGCTGTAAGATTTTTGTAGTTATTTTACATTTATTTAAATGTTCCTTTTAGGGCTTGGGACTGTACCTCATTAGAACTGTGCATAACTAGCATGTGTGAGTCACTGGGTTCTAGCCACACCATAAGAAAGAACTAAGTAAACAAATATACTTTTTTTGGTGACAGGATTGAGGAGTTTGATTACTAATAATCAGGTATTTATTACCAAAAAATCTTTTTTTTCTGTATATGTGGTCATATTTGCATGTGTGATTTAATGTCTATTATTATACAACTTAAATTTTTATTATGTGTTTGTATGTGTGGGTGTACTTGTGGGTGCAAGTGTGTGTGTGTGTGTGTGTGTGTGTGTGTGTGTGTGTGTGTATGTAGGAGCAGATATTAACTCTGGTTCTTCCTTAGGAGCTGTCCCTTGAGTCTTCCACTGGGATCTGGGATTTACTAATTCAGCTAGGCTGGTTCGTCAAGAGCTCCAAGGATCCACTTGTCTCTACCTCCCCAGCACTGGGATTATAGGCTTGCACTACCATAACCAGCATTTTATGGAGATGTTGAGGATAAATCTTAGTTCCTTACATTTGTATAACAAGTACTTCATTAACTGATCTATCTTCCTGGTCTCTAGGTTGCATTTTTAATGGACATATTATGTTGTAAATTTATGTCAAAACCATCTCAAATCATTTGAGTCTGGCTGCACAATTCTACCCTGGATTTTTATCTAAATACAAACAGAACCAAACACACAATGCAAACTCCTGCTCTTCTGCTTTGTTTGCAGTGACACCAATTCTACAGATACAAGCTATAACTGCCTGACATTATCTGCGGTGTAGTTTGGAGATTTCACCCTGTAGGGTCACAGTTACACTAATAACAGAAGCAAGACCCTTTGATAACTTGGGGAAGAGAAGAGCCCAGGATTTAGAGAGGAGGGTAAGTTGGAGAATGAAAAGTAGCCAAGTGTTGCAGCTATTGTGATCAACTTGGAAAGAAAGATTAAGTAGCTATGTCCCATTTTCTTTAAGTTGAGTAGTAAGAGGTAGAATTTAGGCACCCTCTAAATTACCTTGTCAGTCATAGTGAAGCCAATAAATTACCTTGTCAGTCACAATGAAGCTGATTACAATGGGTGAACAGTGGCCTGGATTCTTTGCATGCCTGACAACAGCAGATGAATGGGCTCCAACCCCACAATAACTTTTGTTGGGGGATTGTTCCCATGGCTCTGCATGGGAACAGAGGCGTGATTGTAAACACTCTTTGGGTGACCAAGTTATGGGTGGTACCAGTTGGACAGCCAGCTGAAAGCAGGGTGCTTACAGTTCTGTAAGCACAACTTTCAACAAGTCCCACATTCAACATGGTGGCTATCAAGTTCTGTTCCAGTCCCATGAGCAGACAAGAAGAGCACTTTGTACATGAGAACATTATGACTTCCTTCCATGGTGGACTTAGTTTTATATTAGAGATTTACAAGTTTGGTTGAAGCATATTTGTGGTATTAAAACGAATTACTTATAAAGTACTTGTATCTTTAAATCTGGTTTATTGAGCAAATGAATGCTCTTCTAACTGAGGTTGGGCCTTTTAGTTTCTGTAGGATTTTCATCTATCTAAAGGGACACATCATTAGGTGTAGAGAGGCTCCTTACATGGGGAATTCTGCAGATAAGAGGAGATGTGCAGGTCTCAATTTACCATCCTTGGCAACATAGAGTGGTGAGAATGGAGGTCCACCAAGTGGAAGGTGATGTTTTTGCCAGAGGAGCATCATTCTGGAGCCCCACAGGTGCTGGTATTACACAGTTCTGGAGAGAACAGCTTTGTCTGTGGATTCAAAAGGCTCTGAACACTGGAAGAGTACTTGTCAATCCATTGAAATCCTGCCCCTCTGAAGACTTTTAGGGACACATTTCCAAGTGACTGTCAACATGAGCTTTTCCCCAATGATCTCCCCTGATTGCATTTAATTCTTTTTCCAAGTAAATCAACTCCCTGGAACGTTTATGTAAGCATGTTGCTCAGCACATTTATTACCCAGCAGTTTGCTTACCTGGAAAATGCCTCTTCGTTCATTCTTTATGAAACTGATAGTGACATAAATAGCCCTCTTGGGAACTTTCATGCTTTCTGACTTTTGATGCCTGATGGCTAAGAGACCCGCACAGCTCAATCAACAGAAGAGAAAACATAACACTAATGTTCTTTTCTACTGAATATATCCTCCCAGCTGTTTGAACTTTTCTATTTTACTTGTATTATATTTTATTTTAAACTCATACATTTGCAGGCTTTAAAATTGAATATTAAAATTAGTAATTTTCTACCAAGAAATTGTTAGCATATCCTGTGTTGGATCCTCACCCTCATGGTGATGTTATTGGAAGGGGGGGGGCTCTGTGAGATGATGTCATGAGGGTGGACCCTCATGAATGGAATGCATGTCCTTATCAAAGAGACCCAGAGAGCTCCCTGCCCCATGTACCTGGTGGATAAAATTCATTTGTGATTCAGGAAACAGCCCTCACAAGACATTAAAACTTCCATGCTTTGACCTTGGATTGCCAGTCTCCAGGACCATCTGCAACCATTATCTATTGTTTGTAAGTCATACAGTTTATAGGGTTATTTTAGAGCAGTCTGAATGGACTAATGTCTCTTAATTAACTTCGTTTCCTTTCCATTGCGTACCAAGTATCTACCTCCTTTATACACACTATATGCAAATCCACAAATACATGACATATACAAATACACACAGAGAACCAAGACACACTGACCAACAGGAACAAGTCAGTAGAGGACAAAGCAGTTATTTTTAATGAAGACTCATCAGACAAAATTTGATTACCTTCTCCTGGCAACCGAAGGTTACTTCCATTAGCTGAGTTGGAAAATCATTTTAAAGCAAAAGCAAAAGAAAATCAATCTTAGCTGACAAGACTTCATGTTTTTTGGAGAGTAAAAATTCTGTTTCCATCTTATGAGATAAGGTACATTCAATTCTAGCAAATCATATGTATGTTATAACTAAACCTTAATTGTGTCTTCCTTTGACTATCATTATGTAACTTAGATATGTGGTCATTTCTTTGGATTGCAGTATTCTAAAATTCTTAACATCTTATTAACATTTAAAAATAAGAATATTGGTCTGGGAACTCATTTGGTAGAGTGCCTCTCTAGTGTGCATGCTGCACTTGGTTCAGTTCCCAGTACTTGAAAGATGGAGTCAGGATTATTGGAACTTCAAAGCCAGCCTGAGCAACATAGTGAGTTTGAGGCCAGCATGAAACCCTTTCTCAAAAAGTATTGTACATAGGAGCCTGGGGGGTGGGGGTGGGTGGTGGCTGACAGAGTAAAGTTCCTACAGTGCAAACGTGAGTACCTGAATTCAGATCCCCAGAACTCATGAAAAAAGTTGGGCATGACAGCTCATGTCTAGTGGTACAGACAGAGAGACAGGCAGTTCCTCAGAGCTCCCTGGCCATCTATTCTAGCTGATGGGTTCACTGACAGATCTTGGCTCAAAAATACAGTATAGTGTGATAGAACAGGACCTAGTGTTGTCCTCCAGCCTCCATATGTGCTACCACATACATCGACATGTACCTGCATGCACACATGCATGTGTATACATAGACTTGAACACACATGCAAATATTATACATTGAAAAATAAAATTTCAGCTATTCTTGAAGAACTGGAAAATCTGAAGTTTTAGAGTTGCATATGCAACCCATACCATCCTGTGAACACTGCAAACATGCTTCTGCAATTATCACTTAATTCACACCAGGTGTCTCTGAGAAGGTGCACCTGCTGTCAAGTGTTTAAGTCTATAGTTCCTGATTTATGTATGGGGAACCCGAGTGTACCAACAAGTGTATAGGGACAAATTGCTCCTCTAGTCTCTTGCTGGTATGCACAAACACTGAACTGTGATGAAAGCATGGGAATTTAAACATCACCTGCTTCATCAAAAGATGTGTAAACCCATATGCCTTGCTTACATTCTTCTTTCCTTGTCCACTTTTGTATTACGGAGATGTAGCTGTTAGCACATGCTTCCTAGTGCATGCTGAATTTCTGTTAACTGCTCCACAGTTAATGAAAACTCCCTTCTTTCATGTGTTCAGATAAAAGCCTGGCATCAATTTCTATTGACCACATCAGTGCTTAAACAAAGCCAGGAATGAACCTACCCTATGTAGCTCCACTATGTCAGACAGAGGCAGTGTGTGGGCAGTGCCCTAGGGTAGACCATGATGGAAGGTAATACATAGTGATGCTGCAGTGTAACATGACAAATAGCAGGGTAGTGGTGACACACACCTTTAAGCCCAGCACTTGGGAGACAGAAGCAGGGGCATCTCTGTGAGTTCAAGGCCAACTAGGTCTACAGAGTGAGTTCCAGGACAGTCAGGACTACACAGTGAATCCGGTCTCAAAAAACCAAACCAAACCAAACTAAACCAACCAACCAACCAACCAAACAACCAAATAGAAAAACAAAACATGACAAATACCTTCTGTCACTGTGACAAAATAGCTTAGCAAAACAACTTAACTGAGGACATATTGGTTTTAGTTCATGGCATTAGAGGTCTCAGGCCATGATTCCTCAGCTCCATTGCTTGTGGAAAGACATGTGAAAAGGCATGTGGAAAGGCAGAGCATCAAGATGGAATGGACATGGTGCAGCTCACTTCCTGGGGACCAGAAAAGAGAGAGCCACAGAGAGAAAGGGAAAAGAAACAAAGCAGATTTCAAACGCACCTCTAAATACCTCCTTCCTCCATGTAGGTCCCACTGCCTAAAGTGCTCATCACCTCCCAGTAATGCCATCATTATCAGAGAGCAAACCTTTATCCAGGGCTTTTGGGGACACTTCAGAGGTAAACCATGGGAGCATTGTGAAAGTGAGAGAGAGAACAAGAGTGAGGGAAGAGAAGAGCTAGGGAAGAGGAGAGAGAGTGTGGGTGGAGGGAATGAGACACACAGAGAGATTAATTACTCATGAGCTAACAGAGAGAGGAGGGAGAAGGATGGGTGGAGGAAGTGATGGAAAAAGAGAGAGGATGGATGGAGGGAGTGAGGGGAGAGAATGGATGGAAGGAATGAGACACAAAGAACAAAGGTACTCATGAGATAACAGAGAGAGGTGAGAGCAGGGAAGGGAGAAGGGTGGATGAGGAGAAGAAGAGAGAATATGAGTGGCAGTTTATAACCAAGCCACATCTAAGATACTTTCTCTGTGTTATCACCATGGATCCATTCATGAAGCCGGAAGCCATATGGCTTCATTAGTTATTAAGAGTTCCACATCCCAATATCATAATGATGACAATAAAATTCCCTGTGAGTTTTCCATGAAATATTTAACCCTTAGCATAAATATAGAGAACCCAAAGTGCTTTGTGTATGAAAAGCATCTAGTACTAAGTTGCACATGCCTTATGTGTCATAAACATTTAAAAGCCAGAATCCTGCTTCACTATACTCCAGAGACAGAGAACTCATCATCATATATCTTTATAAATAAAAAGACTATCTGATATACTAGCAGAGGAGATGGAGTTCAAAGGACCCTGAAGTAAATGCAGGTATACAGCAGTAACTGAACTGTGATTTCTAAACAGCTCTAGTTTGTTCTCTCAAGTGTTGCCTCAAGGTTCAGTCCAGTGAACTATGTGGTATAAAAGAAGAAAAGGAAAAGAACTTTCCTTTCACAAACTAGGAAAAGACATTCATACAGCTTAAAAACACCTTCAGCAATGTAGCAGGATACAAGATTAACTCAAAAAAATCAGTAGCCCTCCTATATACAAATGGCAAACAGGCTGAGAAAGAAATCAGAGATACATCACCTTTCACAATAGCCACAAATGATATAAAATACCTTGGGGTAACTCTAACTAAACAAGCGAAGGACCTGAATGTCAAGAAATTTAAGTCCCTGAAGAAAGAAATTGAAGAAGATGTCAGAAAATGGAAAAATCTTCCATGCTCATGGATAGGAAGGATTAACATAGTATAAATGGCAATCTTACCAAAAGCAATCTACAGATTTAATGCAATCCCCATCAAAATCCCAACAGAATTCTTCATAGACCTGGAAAGAACAATACTCAACTTCATATGGAAAAACAAAAAACCCAGGATAGCCAAAAGAATCCTGTACAATAAAGCAACCTCTGGAGGCATCATGATGCCTGACCTCAAGCTCTACTATAGAGCTACAGTAATAAAAACAGCTTGATACTGGCATAAAAACCGACATGTGGACCAATGGAACCAAACTGAAGACCCTGACATTAATCGGCACACCTATGAACATATGATTTTTGACAAAGAAACCAAAACTGTACAGTGGAAAAAAGAAAGCATCTTCAACAAATGGTGCTGGCATAACTGGATGTCAACATGTAAAACACTGCAAATAGATCCATATCTGTCACCATGCACAAAACTTAAGTCCGAGTGGATCAAAGACCTCAACATAAATGCAGTTACTCTGAACCTGCTAGAAGAGAAAGTAGGAAGTAGTCTTGAACGCATTGGCACCGGAGAGATCACTTCCTAAATATAACACCAGTAGTACAGACACTGAGAGAAACAATTAATAAATGGGACCTCTTGAAACTGAGAAGCTTTTGTAGGGCAAAGGACATGGTCAACAAGACAAAACGACAGCCTACAGAATGGGAGAAGATCTTCACCAACCCCACATCTGACAGAGGGCTGATATCCAGAATATATAAACAACTCAAGAAATTAGACATCAAAATACCACCCAACAGTCCAATTAAAAATGGGCTATAGAGCTAAACAGAGAATTCTCAACAGAAGAAGCTCAAATGGCTGAAAGACATTTAAGGAATTGCTCAACATCCTTAATCATCAGGGAAATAGAAATCAAAATGACTCTGAGATACCATCTTACACCCGTCAGAATGGCTAAGATCAAAACCACTGAAGACAGCTTATGTTGGAGAGGATGTGGAACAAGGGGAACACTCCTACACTGTTGGTGGGAATGCAAACTTGTACAACCACTTTGGAAATCAATATGGTGCTTTCTTAGAAAATTGGGAATCAACCTCCATCAAGACCCAGCTACACCACTCTTGGGCATATACCCAAGGAATGTTCAATCATACCACAAGGACACATGCTCAACTATGTTCATAGCAGCATTATTCTTAATAGCCAGAACCTGGAAACAACCTAGATGCCCTTCAACTGAAGAATGGATAAATAAAATGTGGTACATATACACAATGGAGTACTACTCAGTAGAGAAAAACAATGACATCATGATGTTTGCAGGCAAATGGAGGGAACTAGAAAAAATCATCCTGAGTGAGGTAACCCAGACTCAGAAAGACAAACATGGTATGTATCCACTCATAAGTGGATACTAGATGTAAAGCAAAGGATAACCAGACTGCAACTCACAACTCCAGGGAGGTTACCTAGTAAAGAGGACCCTGTGAAAGACACAGGGATTGCCCAAGGACAGAGAAATGGATGAGATCTACATGAGCAAACTGGACATGAGGTGGGGTAATGGAGGGCAAGGGTGGGGGAAAGAGAGCTTAGGGGAGCGGGAGGTACCAGCTGGATCAGGAGCAGAGTGGGAGAACATGGAGGGAGACACCATGATGAATGGAGACCCCAGGGAAATAAGAAGAAGCAAAGTGCTGGAGAGGTCCCCAGAAATCCACAAAGATACTTCCACCGTAGACTACTGGCAATGGCAGAGAGAGTGCCTGAGCTGACCTGCTCTGGTGATTGGATGGCCGAACACCCTGACTGTCATGATAGAACTCTCATCCAGTGTCTGATGGAAGAGGATGCGCAGATCCACGGCCAAGCCCCAGGTGTAGTTCCAGGAGTCCAGTCGGCAAGAGAGAGGAGGGATTATATGAGCAAGAAATATTGAGACCATGATTGGAAAAAGCACAGGGACAAATAGCCAAACTAGTGGAAACACATGAACTATGAACAAATAGCTGAGGAGCCCCCATGAAACTGGACCAGACCCTCTGGATAAGTGAGACAGTTGATTAGCTTGAACTGTTTGGGAGGCCCCCAAGCAGTGGAGCTGGGACTTGTCCTTGGTGCATGGGCTGGCTTTTTGGAGCCTAGGGCCTATACTGGGACATTTTGCTCAGCCTTGGTGTAGGGAGGAGCTTACGGAACCAAAATATTATAGAAAGTAAAATTTCGTGGGGCATCAAGATGATTTTGTCAGGTCCAAACAGCAGAGATTTCAGGATGTCCCATTCCCTATGAATGCAGATGTGGACTGAAGTTCACTGATCTTTGGAATGACTGGTGCTTGCTAGAACTCTGACATAATGGAGGAATGGATCTGAAATGATTTCTTCCTTTATGTTTAGGGGATCAAAAGGAGGCACTAATGGGAAATGAGTCTACAAATCTAGAATCACCACTGCAGTTGTAAGTTCATCCTTCCCCCTGCCTCTTGTGGAGATCACTAATGCATGACAAACATGAGTCCCTCAGGCTTTCTCTTTCTTCACAGTGCTACAAAAGCAGCGGGATGCAACAAAATGCCCAGAAGCAAGGTGATTGCAGACTGGCGGGGAAATATGGATGGTCTGGAAAATTGCCTTTGGATGATTGTGTATGACCTCCATGTGTAAAGAGACCTTGCGAGCTATGAAGCAGCATTAAGATGCTAACCATTACAGGGGGTTGTATGCTTATCAAAATTTTTCTGCTTGAAGTGGTGGTATTGTGAGCTGAGAGATGGCTCAGCTGTTAAGAGTGTTTTCTGCTCTTGTAAAATACCTAGGATCTATTTCTGGAAGCCACACAGAGACTCACAATCACCTATAATTCTAGCTCCAGGGGATCTTATACCTTCTTTTGGCCTCAGCGAGCACCAGGCATATATGTAGTGTAGCTAGTACATGGCATATGCAGGCAAACAGCCACACACATAAAATCATAAATAAACAAATCTTTAAAGTAGCTGGTTTGGAAAGGCATACTCTGTTATATAGTTAGGATTTCATGAAAATGCCTTAAGCTTATACAGGATTGTGGCTATATCCTGAGAACTTAGGATATATGTAGTCAGCTGATTGAAATTTTCTAGAGCCTCTCTCTGCACAGGACATTCCTTTTTCTACTTACTGTAACTTGGATAAGTATTTCCCAAAGCCTGTATGTTGAAGACTAGGTCATCAGCCTGTCTAGTTATTAGAAGGTCGCAGAACCTTTAAGAGATGGGGGGCATAGTGGGAGGAAGTTAACTCATGCACCATGCGGAAGCAAAGGTGTGTTGGTAAAAGAGATTCAGGCTTTTCTTTGTTTCTTGGCTTTCATGAAGTGAACAGCTGGCTCTACCACACATTTCCCACTATGGTGAATCATCTCTGCACAGAGTCAGAAGCAATAGGGTCAACAATGAGCTGGATGTTGTGAATTAGGAGCGAAAACAAATCCTTCCTCTTTATAAGCTGTTTAACTAAGGTCTTTCGTTACAGCAATGGAAATATATGCCTGAAGCTGTATCCATAGTTCCACCCCAACTTTTAACCTAGCATTTCCTCATCTTTTCCCAAACCCACTGATAAAACAAAACAATAAAACAGGTGCTGAAGACATGGCTGAGCAGTTAAGACTATGTGCTCCTTTAACAGAGGTTTGGAATTGGTCCTCAGTACCCATGTCAGATGGCTTATGACCACCTATACTCAGCTACAGGAGATCCAACTGCAATTTCTGGCCTCTGTAAGTACCTGCACACATGTGTATACACACATACACACACAGAGTTAAAAATAAAAAATTAATTAAAAGAAAAACACAAAATATATTGTTATAAATAAAAATGTCTGTGTCCTAGAACTCTGCTGTGAATTGTAAAAATTATTTTCCAAATGTCTTTCCTACATAATCACATTTCTTCCATACAATGATATTTATAGCTTCTCACCAGAACATTTGTTGCTTGTCTCTTGGTCACGGGTTGATATACTATTATTTTTATTTTTTTATTTCATCTGTATGGGTATTTTGCCTGCATATATTTATGTGCATCATATGTGTGCTTGGTGCCTGTGAATGCCAGAAGAGGGCATTGGATCTCCAGCTGTCATGTGGCTCCCCTGGTATTGGAGTTATAAATAGTTATGAGCAGCCATGTGGGTGTTGAGAATTGAACTTGGGTCCTCTGAAAGAGCAACCAGTTGTCTTAAGCACTCAACCATATCTCCAGCCCCATGTTCTTTTTATTTTAACATTTTATTTGTTTATTGTGTCCACATGAGTGTCTGAATATACATGTATACTACACAAGTGCAGTATTCACAGAGGCCAGAAGAGGGAGACAGATCCCCCTGAAACCACAGGTAGTTGTAAGCTGCCATATGTAGCATGAATCTTAAAAAGTTCTTATTAATAAAATCAAACCTGAGCCAGGTATTGGGGTGAACACTGGAAGGTCAGAGAGACAGAATAAGCCACAGCTATCTCACCTCACCGGATCCTCAGCTGGTCTTGTTTCCTCAGACTGGATGCCCCGAGTCCTCATCCAGAATGGGTCTCAGCTGAACTGCTGCTAGAAGCCTGAAAGCTTAACCAGCCACATGTTTCTCCAGGCCAAAGGCTTCTCCAGGCCAAAGGCCTGCTCAGGCCAAATGCCTCTAGTTTCTGGTCCTCACGCCTTATATATCTTTCTGCTTTCTACCACCACTCCCTGGGATTAAAGGTGTGGCTTTCTGGGATTAAAGGCGTAGGTCACCATGCTTGGGTGTATCCTTGAACACATGAATTTCTGCCTCTGGAATGCTAGGATTAAAGGCGTATGCTACCACTGCCTAACCTCTGTTTCATATTGTGGCTGTCCTGTTCTCTGACCCCAGATAAGTTTATTAGCATACACAGTATTTTGGGGAACACAATACCCCCACAGCCATATGAATGCTGGGA
>CABHPH010110166.1:0-11083 GCA_902168325.1 Peromyscus nudipes | reverse complement strand
TATATTTATGATTTAGGAAAATGGCAGTGGTGGGTTCTTCTCAAGGAACAGGTGCTATGAGATGGGAAAGAGGGGAAATGAGGGGTGGGACTCCAGATGGGGAAGGAGAGCAGAAGGTGACACAGAGGGAGAGAGGAAGGGGAGATGAAAATACTGAGAATATTAGAAAAATACAAAAATATTTTATGTGTTTACTTCACAGGAAAACATTTTATATACTTACGTAAAGTGCATTTATGTGTGTACATATGTGTATGTGTGCACACGCATATATGTGCGTGCAGTAAATAGAATTATACCACATGTAGTGATAATGCTCTCTCTAAGAGCCATAGACTTACAACTCCAGTGCCATGCAAGAGAAACCACCCTTTAAACTGTTGGCAAAGGGTACTATTGCCATTGCTATTGGTTGCCTCTCAGAACATGAAGATAAGACCTCACTGCTAAAGACACCACATACTTCAGATACAGGACTTGGAGGAATTGAACTGGAGCTGACCTGGAAGTCTCCTCCCTGAGGACATCTCTGATTGTATCTGAATATGCTATGCAAACTTCCAAGGTATAAAAGTGATCAATACTCCTACCATTCTGTAAATCCTATGGGCCAATATCTAATCCAACAAGATATTCCCATTGCTTCAATAGTGTTATTTATATCTTGGAGGTAACCAACAACTGTGTAATTGGACTTAAGTCCAGATCAATAGGAGGGAATCCATATCTGGTAACATAAACCTAACCAAATGCCCTTAGTTGTGTGTGTGTGTGTGTGTGTGTGTGTGTGTGTGTGTGTGTGTGTGTAAATGTGTCTGTAGGTATGTGCAAACATAAATACAAAGACAAGAAGAGGGTATCAGGCATCTCCTCTATTGCTTTCCACCTTTTTTTTTTTTTTGAGGCAGGATCTCTCCCTGCACCTGGAGCTTCTGTTTTCTAGGCTCTGATAGAAGTTGGTAAGTCCCAGCCATATTCTTTTCTCTCCCCAACACCTTAGTGCTGGGGTTACAGATGTGTACAGGACACCCAGCTTGTTTCATGAATGCTGAGATCCAAACTCCATTCTGCATGCTCATAGCAAATATTTTCACCACGGAATCATCTCTCCAGACCTCATGTACCTTTTTGCTATCCCAGACTCTGCTTCCAATCCCCCAGCACAGCAGATGAGCTAAATGAAGAGAGGCAAAGTTGCCTCTAATAAAGCCTCATCTCCAACAGCAGTAGGAAACTGGCAAAGGCTGACTGTAGCATCATCCCCCTCATGACTTTTGTTTCTTTCTCATACACTCATCAAAAGGCAAAAAAAAAAAAACAGAGGGACCACTTTGTGGTGAGAAATGAGAAGTAAAATTTATTCATAAACTTTATAGGTCTCAGGCATTGAACTTAAACTGAGGTTATACCATTAAGCCCCAGTTCTCACCCAGAATGGACCAACACACCAGGTTTCCTTGTCTTCCATTTGAAAGATGGCAAAAGGACTTCTCAAACTCCATAGTCATCTGAGGCAATTCTCACAGTGAATATATATTATATGTGTGTATAATTTATGCATGTACAATTTTAGATATAATTCATATATAAATGTATGTGTTTATACATATATCTCTTATTGGCTCTATCCACTATAAAATTTTAATTTATACACAAGTATATATAATAAATCACAACACAGTTATTTCTGAGAATTCCTGTATAGTTAAGTACACATCCTTATCACAAACATTTGCAACAGTTTCAAAACAACAGTGCAGGCAGATTACCACTTTTATCTTACTGACTATGATCATTTCCATGGTATTTGTTCATTTTTATTTTCAGTGTATGAAACAGAATTTAGAACAAGTGCTCTTACACAGAAGTACAATCCCAGCTCCTACATTCACGTTTTAAAACCATTGATTACTACTGTGTACCAGGGTAAGATGTTCAGGGCCAGAGATAGATAGAGGAAAGAAGAGACCCCACTGTTAGGCAGCTCACTTACAGTCTAATGAAGGAGAGAAAATAATGAAGAGGAACCCCCAGGGAATAGAATAATGAACAGGAACCCCCCAGGGTAGTAGGACAAATAATTTAAAAGAAATATTTCAAGGGTGCTGTAGGAAAACAAGATTTTGAACCAATTGGAGTTCAAAGAAAGACAAGAGCATTTAAGTCAGAAAAGACAAACACTATTTTTAAAAGAAGTGAAAAGATAAAAGAATTAAGAGAACCTGAACTCATTTGCCATGGATGAAATAGTTGACAAATTAGATGCATCAGGGAACCACCAAAAGAGTGGAAGGAGCAGACAGTCACAGAGGACCCAATGTGTCCTGCAAAGAAATGTGAACGTCATCCTTAACTAGTAGATCGCCATGGCAGCATTGAGGTAAAGACACTGGATGTAGCTAAATGGCAAACAGAACTGAACCATGAACTTAGAAGTAAGAGAAGACCCACAGAGAAAGTCAGACTTCTGATTTCAAAGAATGAAATATGGGGGCTCCGGCCCCCAAATCAGTGTGGTTGAGGAGGAGTACATTTGGTGGCTGATTGTGAAGTGAATCATTTCACACTTTCTATGTAACACTGAAGTCAAGGAGCCCATTTGGGCATCAAGACTATATACTGAGGTGAGATAAAGTGAGTGCTTCTGTTCAGAGATGGCAATGAAAGCCATGGAATCACTGAATTCATCAGACGGTATGAGATTATTCAAAGGTGTCCAACAGTGAAATGATCTGGGAGAAGTCAGCTGTCAGACAACATCCAAATCCATAGGCAGAAGAAATAAAAAAAAGTAGTTGAAAAAATTGTCTTCAGAGGAGCTAGTTAAAAAATGGTACAAGAGAGGCCTTTTCTGCTCTGTATGGAAGCTGGTATTCCTCAGTGTAGGTAAAACAGAGCACTTTGACCCTTATGAACCTTATCAGAGACCCATTGGTCAGGGAAGGTATCTTTCAAGTCAAATCTAAGCCTTTACTTAATTTGGACGGTGGGATATAAGGAGGAGCTGGTTTGTTATTAATACAAAATGTAAACAATTTGATTTATCACTTTTATCTGTCTTCAAACTAGGAGCAGTGACTGTGGTCTTTCTGACACATAAAATTATCAGTTTCACTTTACAGATTGGGAGGAAAAGGCCAAGTGGTTTGGAACTTGACTGCTCATGCAGGTTGTAAGAACGTGGCTAGATTAAACTCCCACCAGCTTTCCAGATAGTCATTCTCTACTGCATTCCACTAGTTGTAGTCTTTTCTGTTTTAAACATTTCAAATTATTCCTTCTAAATGGGTACAAATTAAAACTGGAGACTGTCTTCAGAAATTGACATCCAGCCCTCAATAAATTGAAATCTCATTGCAAAGCAATTTATAAAAGCAGACCTGTGCTGCTATTCAGTTGTTCTCGCTGTGTGAATACTCAGTGAGATTCTTTTGTCTGCCTCTGCCATTTGGAAAAGACAAAACAAAAAGGAATAATGAGTGAAAACTTGAACACTCCAATTAAACCTGAGTGCTAATCAATAGCATTGGTCACATCTTAATTCAAAATTGACCTGGGGGTGGGAGTTGGGGAAGTCCCAATATATACTATAAATACAACATGCAAATAAAACTTTATAGTCATTCAATATGTCCAGGAAAAGCCTAGGGACATCCTAAAAGTTATTGATCTAAAATCTGGTATCATCTTTTGTGAGTCAGGCCACCATGTATTTCTTAGTAAAATATGTATGAAATTAGGATACTACACAGATTAGGTCGGATTAAAGCAGCTATTTTTGTTTCAGAGAATAGCTTTTTTTAAAAGTATCAGGGATTGGAGAGATAGCTTGGAGGTTAAAATCACTGGATACTCTTGCAGAGGGCCTGAGTTATATTCTCAGAACCTACATGACAGCACATAGCTGTCTATAATTTCAGGTCCAGAGGATGCTACATCATCTTCTGAGTTCCAAGCATGCATTTAATACAAATAAATACAAGCAAGCAAAACACCTATATACAGAAAAAGATTTAAAATTAGAAGCATAATTTTAAAAAATAAAATGAAGTAAAAAATAAAAAGAAATGTCAGAGAAATGGAATATATATGACATAAAAACAGGAAAAATATTTGAGGGTAGGAAGAGGTCCCGAAAGAAGCAAGATAGGATGCTGGAAGAATAAGAACACAGTATATAATGCATGAATAAAAATGTCACAATATAATCCTTTACTTTGTATGGTAACTAAAAGGTTAATAAAATTTAAAACTTGATAGGCAAAAGAAAAGTTTCATAATGTGTCCCCGGTGACTGAAATTATTACTCCACTCTGAGAAAAGAGCATGGCTCAAAACTCATTATCAGGTGGCATTTCCACAAGTAGCCAGGGAATATGCAGTTTCCTATCAGACATTACATCCAGAGTCTGGGTAGGTTTCTTTCCTGAATCAGAGCCTAAGAAACTACTTCATTTCCTCACCTCTTCCCAGCACTTGTAAGTATCCAAGTTTCAACAGCAGCCATGAGTCGTAGACAAAGTACTTAATACCCCATGCTATAAAACTTGTTTTAAAAAGCAACTTGTAAATTCAGCAGCTTGCTTCAGTTTCTTCCTGTCAACCAGTAATGGCCATTCTTAGAGACAGACAGAGGGAAATTACCATAGCCAAGAATAATTTAACTAGAATAAATCATTTGGGGTACAATTCTGCCCCCATTTCTTCCTGCTCTGGAGAACTGTTAATGGAATTTAACTGTGAACTTGAATTATCAGCTTTCATTTTTGCTTCAAGACTATCAGTGTAAGTTACCAAGAGTATTAATTGTGGCATCTTTGTTGCAGTGATGTCTTTCTTCCAAATCAGGGCAGTACTCTTTAGGCTTTTATCTTTTATACTCTCAGAGAAAAAGTAAAAAAAAAAAAAAAAGTTCTATGTTAATCTATTTTTTAAAACATGAAAACGTTTCATGCATAATTCTTCCTAACAAAGCATGATACCTCCCTACTTCATAATCTAGTGAGAGACAGTTTATTCCTAATAGTTAACCTTTATTAAAGCAGGTGTGATGTGTTGGTTACTGAGTAGATGTATGGATAGATAGTTGCATACAAGAATCTAAACATCTCTTATGCTTCTCACTCTTTTACTTCAGAAAAAGGTAAGGGCATAAAAACAGATGGGTGGATAGATCAGTAGATGAATGGAGGAATATGTGAATGGAAAGATGGGGTAATGGATGATGAGTAAGTTTAGGAATTGATGTGTAGATAGATGAATGGATGATTGGTTACTGAGCTTCAACAATGATGTCATTTGATCATTAGTAAATCCACAAGAACTTCAATTGTGTCTAGCTAGCAGTAATTCTTAAAAGTAGAACATCTAGATAAACAGAGGAGGAAATAGATTGAGTTATTTAAATAATGTCAGCTGTAAGAAACCTTTGTAAAAATAAAATACAATTACTTGATCATATTTGCGATTAGATCAAAAATAAAGAGTATAGTGTTTCTTGAATCCTACAGAGATGCCATATTGCTGCAGGAGGAACAGGAAGCTGAGGGATAAACAAACAAAACAGTGGCAATGCACTATGCACTACTCAGATAGCCCAGAGCATCTCCACGCTGTCCCCTTCACCATACAGTATTTTAAATAAAGGAGCTCAAACTTTGGAAAAGATTAGAAAATTACCAATGAACATTAAATAAATTTCTAGTAGGTAGGCCTTAGTACAATGTTAATCAATAGTGTTGATCATATTTTAACTTGAAAGCAACTTGAAGATAAAAGAAATCAACTTAGGTGAAGATGTGTAAGTGCTCTATGAACAAAAATACATAAACAGACTTTTCATGATCACATAAAAATATCTGTAAAATTAAAATCATTTTAAATACAATCACTAAACTAGGAGGAATAACAATCTGATTACTTCACAGGATTGTTAAAACAACAAATGATACTATCAGTATAAAGGTATTTGAATATCACAAAGACCTTAACAAGTAGAAAGCATTACCAAAACTATAGGAAACAAAGATCTGAAATTTAAGCAATAACTAACCTCGGTGTGTTTTTTTTCTTTTCCTTTTGTCTTTTCTCAACCATCCATTTGGCCACAGGACTTTGCCAAGCCTGTAGGCTCAATCTTTTCACAAAATCATGATCTAAGTACAGCTTCTCCTTTCCCCGATTCATTTTACTCTTCAAAGATACTAAGACTGTGGATAGTACAAGATTTAAAAAGCACTGGTTGCAAGTAAGAGGGCAAAGGAATCCACAGCTGTGTGAGGAAGAGTTATGATTTCCAATTTTAAGGCCAATGTTGTTCTTTGAGTGACACAAGGGGAATCTCTAAGCCTATTATTTGCAACTGAAATTCATGGGCCATGTCTGGACTTTAAGGACTGTGGTGAATTGATGAAAATGACCATCATAGGCTCATCTATTTGCATACTTAATCCCCAGTAGGTGGAACTGTTTGGGAAGGATTAAGAGGTGTGGCTTTGTTGGAAGAGGTGACTGTAGATAGGCTTTGAGGTTTCAAAAGACTGGCACTGCCAGTTAGGTCTCTCTGTCTCCTGTTTGCAGATGAAGATAGAAGCTCTCATGCTAGAGAAATGGTTCAGCAGTTATGAGCACTTGCTGCTTCTCAAAAAACCCAAGTTTAGTTCCTAGCACCCATGTCGGGTAGCTCACAACTATCTGTAATCAGTTCTAAAACATCTGATTCCCTTTTCTGGCCTCCACAGGCATCCCCACATATGTGGCATATATGGACACAAAATGCACATGCATATGTGCACACACATACATTTTTAAAACAAAATTTAAATTTAAAAATATGTGGTCTCTCAGATATAAAACAGCTGTTCTACCAAAATATCTTTGCTCCATCATCATGGACCCTAATCCTCTGAAGCCACAAGCCAGTTAGATGCTTTCTTTTATAAGTTGCGTTGGTCATGATGTTTTATCACTGCAGTATAAAAGTAACTAAGACAAGGACACTTGGAAGTAAGCTATTGGATTTTTTCAACATAGATCACTTTAAGTGAAAGTTGAACCAGGAGCTCCAATATGCCCAAGAGCAATTCAAGCCCTCTTGAAAACCAAGAGCCAATGTTTTCTAATATATATTTCAGACTAAATATTTTAATATTTTAATATCTTGAAATTATTTTTATCTTTTGCCATGTAACAAGTCACCCAAATACCTATTGTCTCAGTTTAACAATAAGCACTTTCTACCTCCCTTGGTTTAGTGGACTGAGTAGAAAATTCTTCCAATGGTCAGCCTTGGTGTTTCTAGTGACCTTGCACTTGGGTATTCCCAGGAACAAAGTCATTTCATAGTTCAATTTGATAGTTATGCAAATGAGCCCCACTCCCTTTGCTTTAGAGTTGAGGATTTCTTCAAAGGTCTCCAAAAAGGTAAGTTGCCTCAAAAGTTACCAAAAGTGTCTCTTTGAAAAATAAAAATGCAGAAGCTCTGAGTCTCTTTTTTTTTTATAGTGAAAATATATTTATTTACTTTTTTAATACAATAGCTGCCAGCAATCTACTGGTGTTGATGTTTCAGAGAGAAGAAAGAAAATGCAAGCATTCTGTAATGAGCTTTCATTCCTACCCAAGGAATTCTATAAACAAATACTCCAATCCTGTTTGGTCAGCATTATGGCTTGGGTGCTGAATTTTTATGGCTTGGGACTTAAATTTTTTCTGCACACTTTGATAATTGTAAAGATGAACCTTTAGAAGTCTACTGTGAGTTTCACTAACAAACGCACTCTCTGAACCAAATGTTGATTATTGCCCGTTGAAGAAACTGGTGAGTCCATTACAACTTGATGAGGTGTAGACCAAAATCTTCACTAAAAAATAATTTCTACTTCCCCTCATTTTTACTTAGTAGATATTTCCTAAATGAGTTTAACTATGAAGAAATAAACCCTATCTACATGCAACTCTGGCAAGATTCCAGAATAACTCAGTCAAAGTATAAATGCCTACACTCTAGAACTGATCCACCTAGTGTACAAATCACTCAGAATCTCTTCATGGTATGCAAATTGCTCAAGAGTTTAGAGCTATGAAAGCTAATGCGACTGAGAAAATCTTATTTGCACTGCACTGAAAATCTCTATCTACAGAACAAAGGAAGTCATAGGAATCAGAACAGTGAGGCATTCCCACTGTTCAATAGTTTCTCAGTATCCACTGAAAAATAGGGAGACTCCACTCAGAATCCCGCCTCAGAGGGGAGGGCTGGTAAGGAAAGGAGGTTAAACACTGAGGGATGAGTCACTGGTGTGGCATGAGCCTAGGTGACTCCTGTACTTGAGCCCACACACTGCATCAACTGCATGGAAACTTCCACATCCGCACATTTCAAATCTCCAGGTTTTAAGCCACGAGCTTTGCACAGATGGAGTGGTGAGTGCTCGCTGAAGCCCTTCCTTTTTACAGCTTCTGTCCACTGCCAATCTCAAACTTGTCTGACTTTCTTCATAGAAAACTAAATTGTATCTCTCTACAGAGAAAAACAATTCTGCCTTTGTCAAAACCAAGGCAGGCTTCCCTTCCTTGGACATCCAGAGACAGCAAGAGCAACCATGAGGCAAATTAGGAGCCACAGAGAATAAACACCAAGGGTGGGCATCTCCACCAGTTTCAGCCTGTCCTCTTCACTGTCCTGCACAACCTCTGCGTGAGAAGCCTTCACTCCATCCACTTGCGGAAAGAACAGGCATTCATTCTCTGGAATCTTCCTCATGAAAGATGCAATCCCACCCTAGGACAAGCTGTCACTATGTAAAATTGGGACATTTCTGCCCATGGCGACACTGCAGGGTCATTTCTCAAAGGAGAAAAGATAGTGCCTCCCCCTGGAACCAGACACATCACCACCCAGTGTTTGCACAGTGATGGTGCTCACACCCTGATCCACAATAAGGGTGAAAGCTGTGGCCGAGGCATCTCCCTGAGCCACAGGGATGCACTGTAAAGCTGCCCTTGTCTCCATGCTAAGCCAATTACTGGTAAGTTTTAAAAAGGGGCTGCTTATGAGTCAGAATGCTTCTGAAGAGTCGGCGTTTATTTACTGTCTGCACACCAAAGGGGAAAGCAGGCCACCTTGAAGCAGCGTACTGTGGGGCGGAAAGCCTGTGAGAAACAGTACTTCTTGAACAAGTTACATTTTAAAAAAAATCATCAAAACTGTAGTACAGTCACATCCAGGCTCTGGAGGACTGCTTAGAAAGTCCACTTTGTTTGGGTGAGAGGGGGGCAGTAAATACACAGCAAACCTCTCCTTTCACCAAACTCATTCTCCTCTGTTAGACTACAAACAACTTTCAGCTTAGACTTTGTTTAAAAATGAGAAAACAAGCCAGACGTGATGGTGCAGGCTCGCAATCCCAACACTCAGGAGGAAAAGGCAGGATGGCCACAACTTTGAGGCCAGCCCGGTTCACCTATCAAGTTCCAGGCCAACCAGGGCTTCAGAGTAACATCTTATCTCAACACAAACAGCAAGAACAAAACAGTGCTAGTCCTCAGTGTGGCAGTGGATATTAGGCAAAACTGCGGGAAATATACACCACTATGACAACCACAATTTATCCCAAGAGAAGTGAAGGACCTCCCCCTCGGTCTAATGCAAATGGAGGTGGAATGGGAGCATGTGCTTCACAGGAGTTTAAGATGGGCTGGATGATGCATTCTTCCCATCCCCTCCAGAGAGTCTGCTTTAGGATTAACATGTACTTGACATTTCAATAAGCTGACCCTGAACCCAAATAAGTTCTGAGTGGTTCACATGCTAGTCACCAAGCTGCAGCAGGTGAGTGTCAGCTTATGCAATGCTGCTCAAAGTCAGGAAGATATAGGGCCACCCAAGAAAGGAGCTTCTTACAAGAGGGAGGTGGGGCTTGGTGGGGCTCAGGGACAGAGCCTTGTCAGGCCTACATAAAGCCCTGGGTTCCATCCCAACCACAGAGAGACAGAGACAGAGAGAGAGAGAGAGAGAGAGAGAGAGAGAGAGAGAGAGAGAGAGACCTGTGACAAGGAAGGCAGCAATACTGTTGCAAATGTATCTAAGACCCTGGGTGAAACCCACATGCAGATAACATAATAGAGAACCCACCCATCTTCTCTTATCATTTTGAAAATGTCTTCCCAGCCCTCAGTCTTTCGGTTTCTACATAGTATCGGATGTTACAATTTATACAAAGGACACATTTTGGGCAAAATTAAGTATCTACCAAGAACCCAGCAGTCTCTCTATGGAAGGCAGTTTCCCAGACAGCAACACCCTCCAGCACACTCCAGGGCAGAGGACACTGAAATTGTATGTCCAACACAGTAGCAATCTGTCCATATTCCTTACTCAATATTACAATTCTCCCCAGTACATAAATATTCTTTGTACCATGCATTACACACCAGTGTGGGCCCACTGACATCATGGCTACTATTCTAATGGTTGACCACTGGACCTCGTTTGCCATCTACAGTGGATAGACATGATGGTCGGGGCTCCAGAGGGATGGCAAACTGCCTCTCATGTGACGAGCTTGTGGTGGAGTGCCTCCGAATTGGAGGAGAGCAGATGGACAGGGCAGGTGGGCCGGGTAGAGGATTTTAGAATAATACTGCTTAGGAGTGTGTATTGGAGATCACTACTACACTTTACCTTTAATCCTAGTCTTGAGTAACTGCATGTTCATGCAAAATACACTTCTACTTTAGAGGAGGCAGAGCAGTCTGTTAGGAAAGCGTATTCTGGGGGAATCTGAAGGCATCCCTCTCAAAAGTGCTGTTTACTTGGTAAGTCTCTTGGCAACATCACTGTATGTAATTTCCACCTCCTTGACACGGGGGCAGGTGTTAGTGAACTCATCCCTGCTGTAGGCATTTGTCAGGTATCTCCAGATGCCTGTCATTCCTTTAGGAATATCAAAGTTGTGGTATTTTTTGGCCACCACCTTGACAATGTGCAGCTTGGGCAGCAGGTTGCAGTCTGCTAAAGTCATCTCATCACCGTCCAGAAATCTACATGTGGAAAATTTGATGTCCTCCATGCTGTTCTGTA